>PVHY01000454.1:0-233662 GCA_004024945.1 Uropsilus gracilis | reverse complement strand
TTAAAAAAAAATTTAAAAATGAAAATAAACATGTCAAAGAAAACATTGTTTATTACTATGATGTAATGTTTTGATTATTACATTAGAATGTGCTTAATTTATTAAGTAGTGATAGTATCATATGAAAAACAAATCACGTTGCTACATCTGATTCTATCACCTTTTATTGCTGGACTCAAACTATATCAATACTTTGGCAAGTCATTTCAAGTGTATTCCAAAGTTATTATTGATTTTTATATAGACCGCTTATCCAAGTCAAATCATTAGTTACATTACTCAGAAGTCTCTTTTCTATAGGTCATTTACTTGAGTCGATGAATTACAAGACAAAATATTTTGTGTGGTAGTGATAGTTGGAGAGTTTGTCAGTGGGGATTGAGACTTAGAAATCCTTTATTTTGTTTTTAGCCCAAAAATGTGAGCTTGGTCAGACAAGTCATCTACAACTAAATTTTAAGAGAACCCCATCTACTCTGCAAATAGGTCAAACATATGATACTAGAGTTATGCTTTATTTTTATTTCCCCTAGATTGGTCAGTCTTTATTCTGGTCCATTTGTCTAGAAAGCATGTGTAATCATCCTTGTGCTTCCTATGCTTCTTTCTTGGGAAAAATAAGAAGCCTGAGGAATTATAAATTTTGGGTCAGAGAATATGACCACAGTAAGCAGCTGTGGCACCAACAGGTGCTGGCACTGAATGTGAAAAAGCACTGATTTTGACACAAGGAAAAATCTTGAAAAGAACTTCCTTTTTTGACTATTTTAATCATGCTGTTGTCTAGGAAACCCTGACTGGTTTCACTTTCCCTGCAGGAATCTGAATCTAAACTGGAAATTAAAAAATAACAAAAACAGCAAAACAGTTGAGGTTTGTCCCCACTATATAGTTGATTTTTGGAGTAGTTAAGTACAGTGAAGTGGCCAAATGTGCCCAGAAGAAGAGATTTAATTGTTCAAAAATGGAGTTTGATGGTCAATAATCATTTAAGCCTGGTAAGACGGTGTATTATGATGGAAAAACACATCAGTAGAAAAGACAGGAAATCTAAGAGGCAATCCAGATGCCATTCACAAGTAGCTCTCTATGAATTAGAGGGTCTTTCTCAAAAGTCTAAAATTTTTTCAAAGCTTTTTGCTATCGGTAAATGTTCTCTGAGATCATAGCTTATAGTCAGGACAGTAACTGTCTTGACAGCATCCATAGAGGAGAGATTTAGACTATGTGTTTCTTACATAATTCCTAATGAACTAGTGACTTCTTTCATTCTGTCAAGTTGTAGAACATGTTTTTGCCTGATGACTGGGTTTCTGCATACTTTTTCCTACATCCAAGCTGTTGATAAGTTTATGTTCCCATTCTTTAACTTTCCTAGAAATTCTATTATGCCCATTATTTTTTCATTTCAGTCTGTGTCTGCCTACTAGCATCCAGCATCTACCCCATATCTATTCTGTCCTCTTTACTAGCTTAGTACTGAGCTAGATTTCATAAAAACAAACAAACAAAAAAAAAAAAAACCACAACTCTAACATAATTTCATCTTTTGTCTTCTTCCCCGAAGCAAATGTTTATGCTCTGTCATTGTTTCAGATGCCACTGAATTATTTTATTTTTTTATTTTGCTTTTTATTCTGTTGCTTTATTTTATAAAAGTAGCTTATTTTAAATGTATATTAAAGTAAACAGAATAGTATTTGATGGAATACCACACAGTTATTACAAAAGATTAAACAGGAAGACAAAAATAGATGGTCCTCAAGGTGATTATGTTAAGGGAGGTAAGGCAGAAAATGAAAGACAGTTCACCTATATTTTCATTTATTTGTGAAATATAAATAACTGAAACAACACTACATCAAACACACGCACACACACACACACACACACACACACACACACAACTTGGTCTGAGTGAAAAAAATGGACGAAGGAAGTAGGTTAAGTTGGCCATATCCACATGTGGAAAGAATATAACTCCCAACCTAACACAATAAAGTTATTTTAAAAAATCTTAGTGAAAACCATTTGATGATCCCTTTCTAAAAACATGGCTACTGTTCCTTGACCTTAACATTTCAGGAAGAGTAGCTTTGTGTCTGCACATTTCTTCAGTGCCTAAGCACAAGAACAGATTCTGGTCTCTAAGGTCAGATGTTCTTTAACTATCAGAACATCAGGTTTCTTTAGTAAATAAATTATTTCCAAATGATACCTAGCTTTTGCTTAGGTATCATATTTTCAATATCATTGTCATTAATAGATGTGATCATATATTTGTGCTATAGGTGTGTAAACTTGGATCTATAAAAACAAGGAAAATTCAGCAAAACCACATTATGTATCCAATTTCTTCCTTACACTCCCAAAGAGCCACTGCTTCTTGGCTTTCATTATTATCTTTAAGATTTGCAGGGAATTCTAGGCAGTAAGTAAGCTCCTATTGTTAGTGCTTCACCAGAATGATATATTTATTACAAAGAGCTCTTTGCAGTACTTGAGTAACAACCACATCATCAGTCAACTCTCTTATCATTGTACATTCCAGTTTCCCAGGTTGTAGCTTTACTATTAGGATCAGCACACATTGTTTTTCAACCTTGATCATATGCTTTCTGAATTTAACTCTGAAATGAGACTGTTTGCTGTTTTTGAATGAGCCCATTGCTGGTGCTCCAGTTAGCAAGACTTTATCATTCTCAGGCAAGAAGTTTATTTCCAAGGTTTGAAGAAGAAGGCACAAGTTTTCTAAAGGAAACAGAAAAGGCAAGGCTGAGTCCAAGACAGCAGTCTCAGGAGATACCCTCGCTACCCAGCTCTGCTGAAATTATTATAGACCTCTCCAGAACCTTAAGATAATGTGTAGTTTTAAACCACCAAATTTGTGGTAGTTTGTTAGAGCAGTGATAGGAAAGTAATTCAAATGGAAAGAACATCCTAAGAAGAAGAATCTGCAGAATACAAAAACTTGAGGCATGACCTCTTTGGAAATGAAGGGAGGTTGGGAATATTTTGAGTCTACAGTCTGGTAGAAGGACTGGGGAAGAAACTCAAATTAATCAAGACAGATAAAGTTACTTAAAGTTAGACAAAAGGTCATATGCATTTTTAAAGCAGATTTCAATCTTATAAAATCATTCTGGCAGTAATGAGCTGAAAACACTGGAGGTATAAGACCATGAGAATTTTTATATTATACATGTTTTTACTATATTCTGGTCATATTAGCTATTCAAAAATGCTTAAATTAGATGAATATATAGAGGGTAGGTTTACCTCAATTCAATAATATCCTCTATCATGTTTTTTTCTTTGTTAATTATCCCTCATTTCATCCTCTTTCATCTTAAAATGAGCATAAGAAATCATTATAATTACACTAGCAGTATACTGTACATTCTCCCAGGGAGTTTAGCATAAGATAACTATCTCTTTGTCATTTAACCTGATCTGTTAAAAATCAGGACTATAATGGTACATATGTCATACTCATTAAAGTGTCATATTCTTTGAACAACCAAATACCAGAGAAATATGTATTCCTTTCATAAGAGATATTTATATGGTCTACAATTAAGAAGTAAAAATTCAATAAATGCACAAGAAAAATAAAATAGCATTGCAGATAGTTTTTGTGTGCTAAAATCTTTGTTTTAATAATTTATTTGTCTGGAAAATGAAACTGATTTTAGATGAATCAATTAAGTATTTAGATGAATGCTATTAATATTCAAATGACCTAGCTGTAATAGTAAATAACAGAAGAAATAACTCTTCCAAAGGATATGAAGCAAAGAACACTGATGATCAACAGTAAAAAAAAAAAAAATGCAAATTAACATAAACTTAAGATACTATTTTCTGCTTACTTAAGCTGAATTAACAAAAAAATAAAATTAGACGAGGGAGCTGTATTATCTCTCTGGAGGATCTACATTCACCTGCAGCTCCTTCTGGGTTTGGGGCTCACAGGAAGCGGGGGGATTCACCTACCCTCTGCTTTACTTAAAATTCAGTCAATCCTCACTAGGACTGATAAAAACACTATTCCAGCTGCATATACACATGAAGCAGGAGGTGAGAAGAAAAAACAAAGGGACACATCTATCTTCTGGGCAGGACTAAAAAGAAAATTTCCAATTCATGGACCACAGGGCCGTGAGACTAATGATAGTGATGATCTGTCTCAAACATACACCTACAACGATTCCACAACTAAATTCTTGGTTCAGAGATGTCTTCAGCGTGAGCAAATCCCCTTCCATTCCACAGGGAGAAGTCCACAGAGACAGGGCAGTTATCCATGTCAAACTGGACCAACCATCCACCAATATCCATCACCATCCTGGAAACTTTCTATGGACAACGGCTGGAAGAAAGGCTCTCAACAACAGGGACCAGAACCATAAAGCAAAGAATAAGCAAAAGGTGACAACCAGTAAGAAGGAGGAGGCACCAATAGGCTCCATCTGCACTTGAATTGGCTACCTGCAACAAAGCTATACCTAGAAAACTAAGCACAGGCTGCTGTGGAAAAGCACATCCTCACTCAGGTAAAGGACATTGCTCCAGGAAAAAAATTGGAAGAGTCTAATGGGCTAAAAATTGACCAACTGGCAGTGAAGGAGGAGACAGATGACCAGAGGAGGGGGGCAAAGGAAATGGGAGAGGGGAGGAATACCCTAAAGGAAAAACAAGTAAATAGATAAAAACATTTTTACAAAGTATCACTAAGGAAATACTACACTGAAAATAGTATGCAGGTACCTCAATAGAAAGATTCACAGACTTTAAGACATATTTAGATAGCAAAAGAGCAAATCAGATCTTCATTCACATTGATAGAGAAATTAACTTATTTCTGTTATTGATTTTTTTTTTTTTTTTTTGAGAATAGATCTCACTATGCTACCCAGCATAGCCCTGATCCAGGATCAGATCTGAGTAGTCCAGATCCTAGATCAGATTGGATTTGGGATCCCACGGAATCAGGCGATCCCCAGTCTCAAACACCCAGGTAGCTGGGATTACAGGCGTGCGCCAACATAGTCAGCTATGTTTTTTTTTGAGACTAGGGTTCACTATGTTACCCCAGGTGGATCTCAAACCTGAGGATTCAAGAGATTCCCAGTCTCAGTCTCCTTTCCTAGGCTGGGATTAAAGACACATGCCAATGCTCCTGGCCATATTGATAATTTAGACAATTATAATTATCTTAAATTTTTAAAGAATTTAATAAAAACAAGAAATTATCACCAATTACATTATATGTCAAAATAATTCCAATTTGAAATTGGAAATTATCGAATATGAAGGTGTTAAATCATCATATAGCACTACACTGTAGTGTACACATTAAATATAACAACAGTGTAGACTGTACAGATAATTTAGAATGCTTAATCTAAGCTAGAGTGCTTAGTAAAGTGAAATATGGAATACTATGAGTGCTGTGCAGATTATGGTTTTGTCAAAATGAAATAGGATCAAAAAGGTAGAACATACATTTTTTTACATGACAATATTTTTTATACTTAATAGATTTCACTGAATACTAAAGGAAAAGCAATCTTTACCAACAATGTGAAATTCAAATTAATCTTAAAAACTGTGGACTGAAAAACATAGAAACAGATATTAATTGCATCTTTCATAATTTAAATGTTTTTAAATGCAGGTTTTTACCCCTTTACATTCAGTTTTAAATGGAGGAGTAACTATACTGAAACAATAGCCCACTGCTGTATAAAATAAATGACCATTTTGAGCCTAGGCACAGCATTATATTGGTCCTACCTCAAGACATCCAGAGAAGATTTCTTCTTCTCTGTTAACCTTGTATGTTTAATTCATATTCTTGAAGCCCATAAGAAGTTCTTGAAGAAATCCTGATATTCCAAAAAAAGATGACACGAGAGCTGGAGATGAAAGAAACATGTGTGAACTGAGGTTTTATTTGCATCCAGTCACTCTAGTTTTCCATGCTACTCATGACAACGTTTCTCTTCTTTTATTTCTGTGTCACCAGTTTTGATTCCTGTTCTCATTGAACTCGCTAGAAAAGTAGAATATGCTAAATATTGTGTTGGTAAGAGGCACCATTTTCTTATTCCTGCTTCTGATATTCATTACTAGTGTTCAACGTTTGCTATGATGTGTATAATGGAATTCTTTATTAATACATTGGCATTTTTATAGTCTAGCATATGCAAATATTTGAAATATCTGTTAAAAAATTTCAAATACTTTATTTAGGACTGGTTTCATCCAGACTTTGCCCAATATGCCTTTTTCCACTGGTGATTTCACTTTCCACTTCTCACTGTAATAAATCATAATCATGAACACATATGAGTTATTTGACTCCTCCTGAAAAATCATAGGAGCTGATCTTAGGAATCTTGGATAGATATTGTTTTATATTAGTGGCTTTCCTTGTATTGTATCAACATTGTCTTTTTAGAATAAATCCCACTTTATTACGTTGTATCAGTATCTTAACAAGGTGTGTAGAATCCTGTTTGTTTATATATTTAAAAATGTGAATCAATTTGATTCAATGATAAATGATATTTGATGAATGATAAATGATATTTAATAAATGATATTGTCTATATTTTATTAATTGACATTATCAGGTGTGTGAATGTTATACAGACTTCATGAAATAGTAAAGCTTTTTCTTTGTTTTCCATGAGATAGAAATATTTGAAAAGCATTGGGGCAATCTAGCCTTTAAAATTTTGATAGTATTTTCTTTTTAAATAATCAAATGTTAGTGATTTATTATGAAAACTTACCTATTTTATAGGTACATTTTTTTCCTTTATCTATTAGGGAAATTAGCCTAGTTGGGTAAATTTTGGAAAATTATAGTTTTCTGGAACATTATCACTCTACTTTCAAATACGGTATAGTGAGATCTTAGCACTTTAAAAAATGTATTTTATTTATTGATGACATCCTTATTCTTTCTTATTTTTATAAATTGATGTTTTCTTCTCTTGTTAAGTCATCTACAAATTCATATTAATTGTAGTTTTAAAATATTAATAAGCTTATATTAGATATTTATCAGTGTGTACATTGTTCATTTTCTCTTTATCTTCATTCTTTTTGTTTTGCTATTAACTTTATCTCAACTTTTTTTTCCCCCATCTTTCTTTATCTGGAAATCTCATTCATGTATTTAAAATTTTTTTTTTTGTTAAAGGGATTGAAGACTGGTCAATTCCTTATTCTGGTCAATTCCTTATTCATATATTTTGATATAAAATGCTTCCATCATCATTCACTTTTACAATGGTTATTAATTTTGGATTGTATTTTACCTTTCATCATGGGTTTAGTAAAAAATATACACTATGGAGATAGCTTATATTCAATTATAACACTCAATAAAGATTCATAGCAATTTGTTTTAAATATTAAGATTAACCATAAATAGCTGCAACAGTTGCAAAGCATAATATTTGTAAATAGTCTTCACTTTTCACTAGAAAACTCCCTAAAACAGAATACAAAATAAATTTAAACTAATGGGAAAATCATATATTAGAAATGGATTCTTGACTTTCTTATTTCTACTTGATGAAGGCCGGAGAACTTCAATATCTCACAGGTATCCTCAGACAAATTAGAAAAGAGACATAAAATAGAGATATTTGTGTAGAGAACATTGCCCTGAAATGCAACAAATTGGTCTTTTGAAAAATGACAAGGTGCAGTAGAGACTAGTGGGAACTTGTTAGCAAGTCCTACAGGTCTCAAGGGGTTCAGACTGTTCAGAAACATAACAGAACATGGTTCAGTTTATTTTCAGAGAGTTTCTAAAGTTTTTGCAAAAGCTCAGAAATCTTCAGGGGAAAGCGTATTTTATAGCTATTTCCTGGTAACTTTCTATATTCTCCAAATAATCCTCAAGTCCATTTTAGGTCAATCCAATGCCCATGAATCAGGCAATATTAATGGGTGTGATGCTTTTCTGACAGCGAGACATGACTGTCTCTAGTTCTAGAAAGTAAGTTTCCTGACATGACACTAATTCTGAATTTTAGTCTGCATATTTTTAATATATATATAGTAATAAATATCTTAATATTTCTATTTTGCCCTTTTATGACTTATCTATGTAGAAATAGTCAATATTTTAATGATGTGTCCTCTCTTTATATTCCTTATATATTTCTATTTTCTTCACTTCTCCTACATTCTCTCCAATTCAGGTATTTACTCAAATATACAATTACAAAACTTCTCTTGGTTCTATAGCTTTCCTGTGGTATTTGTTTGGTTAATTTTATAAGTCCTCATGGAAAAGGTATCATTCTCACTCACCTGAATTATTATAAATTATTTACTGCATGACAGTCAGTTGGATGAAGAGACAGAGATAAGTAGATAAGTAGATAGACAGATGTAGTGTCTCTACTGAAATATCTACAAAATAATGACTTTCAGTGTCTCTAAAAGACAAAGAAAATTACGTAAAAAATGCATCAATGTCCAACATGTTCTGAGTTTTTCTTTCTTATAACATCATCTTTTATTTCTTTCCTTTATTACATCATCTTACCCCCTAATTCTTTACATCACTTACTCCCTATTTCTCCAAACTTTTTCTCATAGTGAAGGGAATGGAGAAGAGCTCCTGATTGCTCTATAGAAAGTAGAATGCCAATTAAAATGATGATGAAACGGTTCCATGGTTCTATCCATTCCTTTTGAATAAATAACACAAAGAATGTAGTTTCAGAAAAATATAGGGATTAGAAATATCTTTGTTCATGGGTGAAAATTAAATAATATATTTAAATCTCTATTCTTTGACTTATACATTCTAAATAGAAAATTTTGTCAATGATAGTCTTTCATTTGAACAAACTGTATGCCACAAGTGACCTTTTTTTGTTTTGTTTTTGAGACTGGTTCTTGCTATTTTTGCCTGTGGAACTGCAGGCTCATGTTGCCCGCGGTACCACAGACTCAAGCAATTCCCAGCCTCAGCTTCCCAGATAGCTGAGATCACAGGCACGCACCATCACGCCCAGCTATTTTTTTGGAACTAGGTCTCGCTAAGTGGCCTGGGCGGAACTCGACCCCATGCCCGGGTCACAGCTTCCTAGATGCCGCCTATAGGTATGCACCACCATGCCCGGCACAAGTGACTTTTTGATAAATATATACAATATATTAAATATAATATACTAATATTTATAAATATATAAATTATTGATATTTATAAATATATAAAATATTATATTAAATTTCCAGACTTTCTAGAGAAACATATTGTAAACGGTGCTAGTTGTTTGCACTTCCATGGAATTTTAAAATCTCAGAAACAGTTTTAAAGATGAGGTTGAAATGATTCGCAGGGAACATTTTTACTGAGATCTTGAATAATACAACTCATTTAGTTATTACATGAAACAAGACAAGGGAATGTTTCCACACCATATAAGGAAACTGAATCTCAGAAAAGCCATGATTCTTTCCATTTCAAATGGTAAGTACTAGTTACAAGTGGGATTTATAATGATTCCTCTCTGCGCATGTTCTGTTTCTCCTACGGTACCATACCACCACGACATAAATTTATCCATATGAATACCAATGTATTTACATACCAAGAGAAATATTTATTATTTGTTAATATATTGAGTTTGTTAATGTAGTAAGGCATTTAATGCATATCTTATGTCATGTAGTTATTTTAAATATAACATTTTCCTTTTTAAAGCATAATTTTGGCATTTAAATTTAATAATTTTAGAGAAAAACATATTTTTCTTTTATTGAAGTAGAATTTACATACCATAAAGCTCCTCCTTTTGATGTACAGTTCTGTGAGCAATGAGAAATACACTCAGTAGTGGAACTATCACCATAATCAAGACACAGAACTGTTGTCATTCCAAAATATTACCATGTGCCCCTTTCTGTTTCAAACCCTACACCCACCTCTAACTCCAGTTTATTACTGATATGTGTTTATGTTTTCTGTTTCTACAGTCCTTCCTTTTTAAGAATCATGTAATTGGAGTCATGTTGGGTGTAGCCTTTTGAATCCAGTCTTTTCATTGAGTATAAGGTATTTGAGATTTATGCGTGCTGTTACATGTATCAGCGGTTTGTTCCTTTCAGTATTGAGTAAATATTCCATTGCATGGATGTATCACAATTTATTTATTCATTCAACCAATGAAGGTTTTTCTAGGCTTAGGTGACAATGAATCAAGCTACTGTGAACTTTGTAGAAATTATTTTGTATGAATGCTTGCTAGGTTTTATTGCAAGTATTTGTTTAACTTCATGAGAAATTGCCAAATCATTTCCTGAGCAGTTGCCCTATGAAGATAAATTTAATACTGCATTGTGATTATGGATGCTTTATCACAGCATTTCCTCAACTCTCATGCTCTAATTCAATGTAATAACAACTATGACCTAGAAAGCTTCACCGCTCATCTTCAACATTTTCTATTTTAGTCAAGTTTGTTTTATAGAACTCAGACACCTGTTTTAATAATGGAGACTTAAGCTAATGAGCAACAAGTTAGAAGCTGAAACATTTTTTAAAGGAATGTGTTTTTGGAACTTTTCTCATTTAAATGATTATGTTGTTCTTCAAAACTTTCAATTGATTATAATATTAAATTATTAGAAATGAAAATTAAACCTTTTAAATTAGAGTAACTATTAAAGTTGGAATATAGAAATATTTTAAGAGTAAATTTGAACTTGAAATAATGGTGCAGCACTTACGATGCAAAGCAAATTTAAGAAACACTTATTTGATAATGTTTTAAAACTACATTTTGTTTATAGGTCAATATTTCTAAGATCTTAATAATAATGACAGTTGGTTTTGTTATAGAACACTTCACACTATTGAATGCTAATTGAGGGGATGAACCAAAAAGCTTTCATCTTCAGCAGGATAACTATCTCCAAAGCAGAGCTTAAGTTGCCACCTGCTTTGGATTGCTGAAGATTCTCATGATCATCAGTTGAGTGTCTTCCCATCACTACCTGAATACCACCATCCTACTATTTGATTGAGTTTTGGATAAAAATATACCATGCATGAAATGATGAAGTTCAATGGCCTTCCTTCATGGCTTCTTTACCATATGTTCTGATAGTTGATCAAATACTTTATATAAAAACTTTAAAAAACACTTAAGTTATTTATCTCTGTGACAGTTCCTTCTCTGTGAAATTTTCTATTAAAATTTTGTCATAATTAAGATGCCCTTGAAAAAGTCAATCTGAAAACAAAATGTAGTTTAAAACACTGTCAAGTCAGTGTTCCTAAATTTGCTTTGCATTATAAGTTCTGCACTGTTATTTTATTTCACATTCCTTCTTGATTAATTCTCTTGACTGACTTCCAAATTGGATTTACTGATGAGTTCTTAACAC
Source organism: Uropsilus gracilis (assembly GCA_004024945.1). NCBI lineage: Eukaryota > Metazoa > Chordata > Mammalia > Eulipotyphla > Talpidae > Uropsilus > Uropsilus gracilis. The sequence goes on along the minus strand of PVHY01000454.1, from coordinate 222,232 downwards.
TAATTATACTCTTTACATTTCCAATAATTCATAATGTAATATATTCCTAGTTTTCCTTTGTTTTATCATAATGTCCTTTTAATTGAGTCCCTACTTGCATCCAAATGATTTTCTGTGCTTTCATTCCACATATCCTTTAGTTTACATGGCATATCTATTGTTTGCTCATAGGAAGCAGCAAATCGCAACTTGAACTAAACAGTTCATCTTATCTAATAAAATATGATTGTTGTCCAAAAATTTATGAAGGTCACAAAGTTACTTAAATTAAACACATGATACTTTCCTGTCTGTTATATGCTATCTCTACCTTTTTTTATCTCTTACACTCTAGCATTATCCTATCAGTTTCTCTCTAACCAATGAAATCAGTTTCCAGTTCTTTTCGGTTCTTTCTAGCTTCCTTCAAAAGAAGCGCTCTCCTTATCCATAAGCCTATTATTCAAAGTTCTGTAACTGGTTTCATATCTCTAGCTCTTTTCCATTTTTACTCACTTATATCACCCTTTAAAGTAAATGCTCATTTTATAAGTTATAGTTTATGACTCAATTGGTTTCTCATTTATAACCAAGTAAGGAACAGTTCTGTCACCTGTCATCATGATATTATGTCAGCTTTTTCTTAACTCCCTCTCAGCTTTCACAATCTCTGTGCTCAAGGGAAATAAGACTATTTAATGAACTTTAAATATTCCTTATTTCTTTGTGACTTTGTTATGCTGTTTTCCTGTGACCCTACTATACCATGTGTATATTAAATATTATATATAACATATATAATATTATCTACAAAATATATATCTAATCCTGCTTTATAGCTGGAAATTATTTGTAAGAGCAAATCAAAAAGATAACTGAATATCTGAGTAATTCCAATTTGCCAATAATGGGAAATAAAATGTTTTAAAACAATTTTATAGCATTAAAATGAAAGCAAACTATTGTTTATAATATTAATTTTTTTTAAATATATGTTAACAGTATGTTTTCAGTATCTTAAATACACAGATGCCTGTATCATGCAGATTATATCTAGACATACCTGTATTTTTTATTCCTTTCTCTGTATTTTTCCAAACTTTATTCAATAAAATCCCCTTTTCAGAAAAAATAATATAGAGAGCCTGTTGATAAGAAAAAATAGGATCAACAAGATTCTTGACTACAAATATACCATTATCCATGTTAAAAGCTAATTTCATTGCAATGAATTTTTTCCTAATCCTTTCAAACTGCTATTCTTTCTCTTTCTTTTTAGAGCTCCCACAATTTATAATTTAAGGCATTATTAACTGACTCACAGATACATTTCATTAGTAAGACTGAGTCATTAATGACTCCTCCTTACACTCCCACCATATAAAACTTTTCCTTGCTGATTTTATTTTAATACTTTTTTTTTTTTACTTTCCAATTACAAATCTCACTGTTCATCTGTAAATGCCTAATTTTTCTTTTAGTGACTGGTGTAGCCTTTAAAATGGTCCTGTTTCTTTTGGTTTTCTTTTTCTAAAAAGGCATTTCCATCTAGAATATAATTTTGCAGATGTTTCTAATACAATGTGGTTAAATCAAAATGAACGGAAGATACCAGAAATAATTTTAATTTTGTTTGCTTTGTCCTGATGATTAGATCCAAATTCATTAGTAGTACATATAAACTTCTTCATAACAGGCCATTATTGTAAGTATCATTACATATCTGGTTGAAGTTTTATAACTAGATTTTTGTCAACAACCCTTGCCTGATCATACTGAAGGTCATCTAAACTATGTCCTTAAAGATGTGATTCATATTCTCAAGGACATATAGACTTTCAATCAATCTCCATGTAGATGATCAGTTTTAATAGGATAATGTCCAGATCCACAATGTTTATATATTCTCTTATTTTCCTGCTTGAAATTGAGATGCTGGTGTCTCATAGGAATTCTTGTGTCCAACTATTTTTTCTTGGTTGCCTAACATCTATTTCAACTATTTTTTCTTGGTTGCCTTTCCCTAATCTAACTCGTATGGGACATGTAGAAATTCACCTCCCTCAACATTAAGATATTATTGCTCATGCTAAGAAATTTATGAAATAGAGCTACTTATATGAATTGTGGATAAATCTCAAGATCATAATGTTGATTGAAAAGCATGGTGTTGAGAATGTCTGGATGATATTTATGTAAGCATTTAAGAAAAAAATAATATATAGTCTAATATTAAATATTAAGATATTTTGTGATATTTATTTTCATACACGGATCCCTGTATAAGATCAATGTTTTCTTACATTCATCTGTTAACCAAGAAACCCCTGTGTTTGCTGTGCTACATGTAGATCTGGTGCTAGTGGTGCTACCTTGTATTACAAAATGTGTGGTTTAAACAATAAAAATTTATTGTCTGATAAACTTGGCCAACGTGCCCATGAAAAAATGTTCACCATCATTTACCACCAGGGTAATACAAATAACAACCACAATGAGACACCATCTCACATCTATGAGTATAGTTCATATTAAAATAACAAACCAAACCAAAACAAAATAAAAAAAAACACAAGTAAGTACAAATGAAGACATAGAGAGAAATTAACCTCTTACACTGTTGATGAGAATTTAGATTGGCCCAAGCCCTATAGAAAACAATGTGGATATTCCTCAAAAGACTAAAAATGGATCTATATGAAACAGTAATTCTACTGCTAGGCATCTATACAAAAAAAAAAAACAAAAATAATAAATTCAAAGAAAGCCTAAACTTCTGTGTTTATTATAGCACTATTTACATATGCCAAGATACAAAGACAGCCTAAATATCAAAAACAGATGAGTAGATCAAGATGTGGTATATATACACAATGGAATACTATCTAGTAGTCAAAAAAAGATAAACAAATGGCATTTGGAGCAACATGAATGGAGCTGGAAAGGATTATGCTAAAGTGAAATAAGACAAGGAGAAAGATATATACTGGGAGAAATATAAACACTTACATATGGGATACAGAGAAACCAAACAAAGGGTCAAAGATGAAATCTATATTTAGTAGTCATATCCCTTCTCCCTTTTCCCTTCAGTTCACAATATCCCTGAAAGGAGTCACTGTATTTGTCTATAAATAGTTACTGATGACAAAGTTCCTAGCTGCTGCCTTGAGACTCAGGGGTGTTATTTATGAATAATGAAAAACAAAAATTGAGTCTCTGTGCCTAAACTAATATAATAATAGCAGTCCTGTGACCCTCTTGGGTTTGAAGGAAAGTCTAGAGTAAGCCAGCTCAGCAGCCACAGGAACAACTGAACCACAAATGGCAAATAGCAGCGTCCACTGTCCAGTACCTGACCACTGTACAGAGCACATAGAATGTCCCTGTGCAGCGCCACCTGAAATCAGCAACCAGCAGCAATCTAGGTCATGCCTCTTCCAGATACAGTCTTCAGGCTAGTGCAAGGAGCAGACTTCTCCCTCCACTGACTAATTTTTTATAGCCCTTTTGTATCAAATCAGAATTATCGGTAAGATGTTTTATTATTTATGTGCAAAGCAAAAACTCAGTCATTTATAAATTCATTATGCCCTCATGTAGTAAGATGGGTAAGATCTTATTGCTCAAAAGATGTGATCATTATATATTGTTATATATATATAAATATATATGAATATTCGACATGCTTATGAAATGTTTATGTTGATGTGCAGAAGGAAAAATATTTTATATTAAAGCTTGCTTTATGAAATAAAATATTTATTTTAGCCCTAAGATAAAGATAATCAATAAGTATATCTGCATTTAGCTTAAAAATTTCAATCATTTAGAAAACAAAAACAACAGCTGACATTTCTTAGTTTATCATGTGTCAGATTCAGTTTTAAGACTTAGCATGAATATTCTCTTTCAGTGTTCATGAAGATGTTAAAAAGTGAGTATTGTTATTTCCCTAGTTTACAGGAGGAAATGGAAATTTGATGATGATAACTTGTCAGAGATTATACAGCTGAGAAGTGATGGAGCAAGAATTAAGCTCATGCAATCCAACTCTTGAACTTCTCGTCTAACAACTCTTCTAAATCATCACTTTCTTTCATGTCAAAAAGAACTTTAATATTCTCACAGAAAACTTTGTTATCATAAATCACACATGCCTTTTGTTATTGCAAAAAATATAAGAATAAATTTGTCTCTTGGTTGCATAGGCAAATCTAGCCTGAGGTTTTTATTTTTTTTTTTTGCAAATTGAGATTCAAATAAATTCAAGCTATAGGATTTTTAAGAAATACAAAAAATCTGAATATATGTAAAATAATTACACTCCATTTAATATACCACATGCACTTTCCTATAAATAGGCAATTATTATTTTTATTGTTTGTTTAAAGGCAGTTTTCTATATTTTATTCCAAAGGAATGACTGATGAAAAATCAAAACCAAAGTAGTAGATCAGAGTGCTATGACCTAAAAATGTTGAGAAAATACAGAAAAGTAAATAAAGTTTTGTAATGTTCTCATATTACAAAGACTTTTAATTCTGTCCAGTCTTCTAAACTGAGGATAACCTGTCCCATTAAATATCCTATGCAATACATAGAAGTTACATCAAAATCAAAGGCTGTATTGTTTGTCTGGTATCATGTATTTTACTCATAGAGAAAGTCCTGCTTAAAAGCTGAAATATGTCTAAAGAAGAAGAGATACATTGAAAGATGGACACAAAACAAAAATATGATCACAGAAAAATCTGTAGAACATGACATTTTGCTTAACCCCAAGTTGAGGTAAATAATTAAAATAGGTCTTAAAAGTAAAGATTGTGAAAAACTGCTGAACTTGAGAGATAAAGCATGAAACAGTGATGATCAAAAATCACCCTTCAGGATTTACTGGAAAAGTCCAGTGACTATAACCAGTCAGCACAAATCTATGAGTCTCCACTGACTTAATGTAGCTATTTTTGAGAAGTTATATAGCTTACAGTGAGTCAATAAGAATTCACATGAAAAGGACCTCTTTTTTTGGGCACAGGTTATAAAGGAATTCAAGTTAGAGGTTATTTAAATTAATCTTTAAGGAATAAAAGTGACAGGAAGCACCTTTATTTTTCAGAGGAAGCAGGGCCAAAGGGTCACATAAATTTGGAAACTGACTTCAAAGACATGTTCAACAAAGCTGCTCTCATGAAAAAATAGTCCCATAAGAAGTAGCTTAGGTAGCACTGGATATTCTATGAATTTTTGGACCCTCTGAGAGTATTCAACATGCTAGTCTAGTAGCTTGAGAGTTTATAACTGCATACACAAAGCATACAGACACATCCCAAAAAACTACTTAGGTGTGTTTCTCAAACTCCTATAACTAAGAATATATCACCTAATTTTACATTTAGGTTTAGAAGGGGAAAATGACCTATAATTTAACACTAAGATATGTTATCCTTTGTTTCTGTAAGTCTGCAGAAATTCGCCACTACCAAACCTCCATTTCAAGAAAGTCAATGAGAAATCCTAAGACCTAAATCAACAGAAACTGAATAGAAGCAACAGAACAAACTAGTTAACAAAACCTTGAAATGACAACCAAAATGATAACCTCAGCCCCTCAAATATCAATAATCACCCTAAATATCAGTGGTCTAAATTCATCAATCAAAAGACACAGAGCATCAGAGTGGATCAAGAAACAAAAACCAACAATCTGCTGCCTGCAGGAAACACACTTGAACTCAAAAGATACGCACAGACTAAAAGTAAAGGGCTGGAAAACAATTCTACAAGCAAACACCCCCCAGAAGAAGGCAGGGGTAGCCATATTAGTAGCAGATAAATCAGACTTTAAACTAAAAAAGTTTACAAGGGATAAAGAAGGACACTACATAATGGTAAAAGCATCAATACATCACAAAGACAACGATTATTAACATATATGCACCCAATGAGGGAGCACCAAAATTCATCAAGCAACTACTAACTACACAGATTAGGGGAAAATGCATATGTGGTAGGTGACCTTCAATACCTCTCACCAAAGGATAAATCAACAAGATGAAATCTTAACAAAGATATAAAAGCTCTAAACAAACACCTTGACTAAATGAACCTGATAGATATCTACAAGACACTGCATCCCAATAGAAAGGAATGCACCTTCTTCTCAAATGCACATAGATCATTCTCAAAAATTGACCACATATTAGGACATATGACAAATATTAATAAATACACAAAGATTAAAATAGTACCATTTGAACTACTTGATTTTTGATGATCAAAAACCCAAAAGACTAGTTCAGATATTATATTCCATTCAAACGGAGAATATCACAGTTAAGAAACTGTGTCTGGAACAATATGATGTGACCTGTTTTGAGGTAATGATTCCTGTAATGACTGTAACTACAGTGCCATGAATTAGCCCTCCCAAGCACAAGGATGTAGCTAAGTATCTTGATGCCAAAATATCTTTAAATTAATCTACATTGTTCCTATGTAGTCTTCACATTGTTATTATTACTAATGTTGATAACAAAATGTTTCTGAGCCTGAGAAACACAAAAATTGTTAAAAAACAGACAAACTCCTTCACTCAGAGAGGATACACAAAATTTAGTTATTCACAGTATGACACTTCTTGTGGCAAGAGGTTCAAGCTTTCAAGCAGGTTCAAAAATGAGTTGAGTCACTAGAAGCCCACACTATTGTGGTTCGACTAAAATGTCAGGACTTCCTGGTGACACTTCCCAGTTTGGAATTTCCCAGTGACACTAAAAAACTGATTATAAGATATTCATAACAGTTTGTCCAGATGTGGAGTGAAAGGAATGAGAGATTGGTGGGGTTTGAACAGTGTTAAAGTCAAAATTCAAAAATAAACCCAAATGTTATGTTCTTATACTGAATTGTCCCCAAATAGTATCAGATATATTGTCCTAGGGTATAAAACTGCAGAAAATTAAGTAAACTATGCTACATTAAAAAAAATAATTAAATGTCTCTCTATGTTTCCTTCAGTTTTACGTATTTCTGTAGGGGCAATGCCTGAAGACAGAAATAGGGTTTTGTTCTGAATTCCGATATTTGGCAGTACAAGACTACACAAGCAAAGACAATTTTCTTCTATTGACTTTAAATCTTTCATTTGGGGATTTAAAAAAAATCTCTTGAGAGCAAAGCTTGTGGGGCAAAACAAAGAGAACAGCTATAAAACATGTTTAACATAAAGAAACATACAGAAATATCCACACACAATTGAATTTTCATGTTTGAAAAGTAAGCTACTCTTTTCTCCTATTTGCCATACTCACTTCTAGAGTCATTAGCTGGAAAGAAAACATATTGAAAGCCAAAAGAAATACAGTTTGGTGACTTTCATTAAATTTAAATAATTTGAATACATGTCTGAGACTCAGAAAGAAACATTTTCAATTTTTCAGAATTTTATATGATTTTACATGCATTTAATCTATGTATATATATACACATACACTACAAACACATACACACCATATTGTATTAAAAGAGTTGACAAATGAAAGAATAACATGTAAAATTGCCAATCCATTGATAAATCCAGCAAAATTATTCTTAGGACAATTCTAAATAATTAAGATAGTGAATGACTGTAGAGATAACATAACAAATACTTCCTCAGTTCAGTACTTTTTAATAATTTGATTTAAAAAATAGCAAATACAGTGAAAAAAATCAAGTCATTAAAATATTTTGTTGTTATCAATATGTGGATTTTGTTCTGTAATTTAAAGAGCTTAAGATATTTGAATGACATTGTTATAACAAATCTTTATGCAGATCTACGGATTTATATGCTGATGGCAATATTTACATATATGAAACTGAAATATATGAATATTAAACATTATTTCTTCTTATCAAGAAAATTCTATTTATTTTTATAATATGAAACCCTAAGACACATAGAAGGAAATTAAGCCAAATATTCTTTGGCATCAGTTTTAGAGATTTGTTTGAGAACTTGATTTCAACAAAGGAAACAAAAGTAAAAATAAATAAAGGGGACTCAAAGCTTCAGCTCAGCAAAATAAATTGTATTCAAAATGAAAACATATATTGATTGCGAAAAGATAGTCTTTCATATATCCAAAACCAGGAGTTAATAGACAAAATGTAGAAAGAATTAGCTTTCTATTTGGTTTGGGAAGTGAGAAGTATGTGGTCTTCCATCACACCTTGTACCAGCAGGAGGCCTTGGGGGGTGTCCCAGGCCACTTGATGGGATGTCTGGGCATTGGGGTTCACCAGCATTTCTGCTTGACTTCTCAACTCCTCAAGGATGTTGGTCATTCCATATCATAGCACACACACACACACACACACACACACACAGATACACACACACCCCTCTCTCTCTCTCTCTCTCTCTCTCTCTCTCTCTCTATATATATATATATATATATATATATATATATATAGTCCAAGCTCTAGATTTTAACAATTAAATTGATTAAATAAATAAAGCATGTTTAAACTAAAGATAGGATATGTATTACTCACATTAAGTAGTTGAAAATTATGTACTAGCTTGGAAATATTGCACACTGAAGTGCTTAAAGAAACTATGGATGTAGATTATGCATACAGAAAAGCACCACAAATACAATGTTTACTTAAAGGATATCATGTCAATTAACTTTGATCAAAACTGTTCAATCAAATGTTGTTAATTTTAAACTTTAAAATGCTATTCAATTATCTCTCCACACATTTGCTGAAGCTTTCTGGCTAAATTATGAATCTCAATATGATTGTGTGGCTATTGATGGAGGTTAGGAGGAGCTCTGGCACCATTGCACTGGCATGCTTCCTGTTGGTCTTCTTGGAAAGAGATGCCTTTTCCCTCCCACACATTTGATATCCAAGCAACCCCCAGGCATCTGGTACAGCAGATGGACTCTGCATATACCTGGAACAGTGAAGCAAATATAATTGTTGCTTTCTCCATTTCTGCATGATTTTTCTTGTGTGTTACTAGTAAGGGAGCATTTGTCCATCTTGGAAATACATTCTAAGCATCAAATACATGGAAGAATATAGTGACTATAAAACTGAATAGAGACATGAATCCTGACATCATGAAGTTTCACTCTAAGATAAATTCTTTGGCCAACTTTAGAATTAAATCACATTTGATGTTTTTCTTATTAGGATTGCTTCTGGTCTGATGATTCTGCTACTTTATGTCATACTATTTTCATTATTATGTGTTTCTCATTTTTTAAAATACATACATATTTTATTGATAATTTTTAATGTGTTTGTTCTGTTTTATCAGTTATCTACATAACCATATTATTTTTCTCACCTGAGAATATTACCAGCTCTAGAAGTTTCTTAATTAATCTAAATCAACTAAAGAACTTTTTGCAACATGCAAAGCTATAATTTTACCACAAGACTTTCTGATTGAGCAGGTCAAGGGTGTATCCTAATTTATGTATATTCTATGCAGTTCTGTCTATACTGCTAACACTGGTAAATTAATCACCGATTCAAATTTGACTTTAAAGTTATAATAGTTTGCTTTTCCCTTGAGTTTTGGGAACCAAGTTTCCTGTGGTGGGGGGAGGAGACAGTAAAAATACCTCATGACTTGATAAAATTTTGTATATCTATCCAGGGTTCTAGTAAAATGTAAGAATACTGTAAGCATTATTGTATTATAAAGAGGTTTCTTGTAGGAAAAGTTTATTTTCTTTTGATATGTTTTTACTCTGCTCTAAAAAATATATCTCCATGTCCTAGAAACTTTGGGATGTTCAGTGAGTTCTAAATAATTTAAATAACTCTGAATAATTCCAGAAATCTTTAATATATAAGAACATTAGCTATTGCACTAATCACATAATTTAAATAAAGGAGTCAGCATTTAGCTAATGTTAATTGATCTTCATTTGAAAAGTACTCCCACCAAATTATCTCTCTTCCAAGTCATCTCCACCATGTTCATAGATTCCCATATGTTTAGATCAAAAAAAACACCTGAATTTCATCATCCTAAATGGGGAAAAACTAAAATCATTCCAGTTGAGATCTGGAACCAGGCAAGGATGCCCACTCTCCCCACTACTCCTTAATGTTGTACTGGAAGTTCTAGCTAGGGCAATGAGGCAAGAGAAAGACATAAAAGTGATACAAATAGATAAAGAGGAACTTAATCTATCATTATATGCTGATGACATGATTCTCTATATAGATAACCCAAAAAAATCCACAGAAAGATTGTTTGAAATAATAAACCAGTTCAGTAAGGTAGCTGGATACAAAATCAACACACAGAAGTCGGTAGCTTTCCTATATGCAAGAAGAAGAAGACGAAATTAGAAAAAACATCCCATTTACCATTGCACACACAAAAAAATTAAATACCTGAGAATAAACCTAACAAAAAATGTGAAAGAACTATACAAAGAAAATATTAGAACACTGCTATAAGAGATAGAAGACATAAGGAAATGGAAAGATATTCCCTACTCATGGATTGGAAGGATTAATATCATCAAAATGGTCATCCTACCAATGGCAATCTACAGATTCATTACAGTCCCAATAAAAATCCCAATGACATTCTTTAAAGAGATAGAACAAAAATTACTGAAATTCATACGGAATAACAAAAGACCTCAAATATCAAAAAACGTCTTGACCAGAAAAAAAGAGAACAGAGGTATTATAATTCCAAACTTCAAACTATACTACAAAGCCATAATAATTAAAACAGCTTGGTACTGGTACAAAAACAAACAGACCAAAGGAACAGAGTTGAGTGCCCTGAAATAAAACCACACATATATAGTGTGGTTTGACAAAGGAGTGAAAATCTTTGACAAAGGAGTGAAAAACTTATGTTGGAAAAAAGATAGCCTCTTCAATAAATGGTGCTGGGAAAATTGGACTAAGACATGCAAAAAAAATGGAACAAGACAACTACTTCACACCAGGTACAAAAATCAACTCAAAATGGATAAAAGACTTAGAGGTCAGACCTGAAACCATAATATACATAGAGGAAAACTGGTGTAAAACCCTTCAGGAATTACAACTCAGGAATCCCTTTCTGGAAACCTCTACAGATGGCAAAAAATTGAAGGAAAACATAAACAGATGGGACATTAAACTAAAAAGCTTCTGTCCAGCAAAAGAGACAATGGAAAATACTAAAAGAAGCCCAACCAAATGGGAAAAAATTCTTGCCCTCCACAATAGTGATAAGGGTTTAATAATGATGATCTACAAGGAACTCACACAACTAAACAAATGCAAAATAAAAACCCCAATCAAAAAAAATGGGGAGAACTAAAAAGACACTTCTCCAAAGAGGAAATACAAATGGCCAATAGGCAATGAAAAATTGCTCAACGTCACTATCAATAAGGGAAATGCAAATCAAAACCACAATGAGATACCACCTTACACCAGTAAGAAAGGCCCACATCCAAAGAACAGGCAACAAGAATTGCTGGCGAGGATGTAGAGAAAAAGGAATACTCTTACACTGCTGTTGGAAATGTAAACTGATCCAACCTCTATGGAAAGCTGTGTGGAGGATCCTCAAATTAATGAAAATGGAACTACCATTTGACCCAGCAATTGCTGTCTTGGGAATCTACCCAAAGGAGACCTCAATGTGGGTACAAAGGGATACCTGTGCTCGGATGTTTACCGCAGCACTATTTATAATTGCAAGGACATGGAAGCAACCTAAATGCCCCAAAACAGATGAATGGATGAAAAAAATGTGGTATATATACATGATAGAATATTACTAATCAATAAGAATGACAATTCAATGACTTTATGACGACATGGATGTACTTAGAAGAAATCATATTAGCAGAAACAAGTCAAAAAGAGAAAGATAGAAGTCAAATGGTTTCACTAATATATGGGATATAGTGAAAAAATAAATTAAAGTCATGAGGAAAAGACAAAATAAGCTAAGCACCAAACTGAAGCACACAACTTTGGGCAGGAGGGAAATGGGGGTTTGGAGGATAGTGGGGGTTAAATCCCTGGGATTACAATGATGTGAAATTTATATATAAATAAATTATTTTAAAAAATCTGCATTTGACTTGTAAATTTTATGTTTCCCACCAAACCTATTTATATTCTGATAAAAATGGGACCAAATAAATATGAAAATCAAATAACACATTTTAAAATTGTAATTTGTCACATAATCTTCATTTGTAACTGCATAATTATTAGCCTCAATCATATTCTTTCTACAAGAAGACAAGAATATATGACTCTTATTCAACATTTTAAAAAATTAATACCATCATTTGTCTTTCACAATACAGAATTTATCTCCTCACATGTGGTCACCATAGTTTTCTCACCACTAGTATGCCCACAGTGTCCCACCGCACTCTAATGTGCTCCCCTCTCCACCTGTTCTCCACTCACCCCCTCACTGTGGGATGGATAAACAAATGGTTGTATATACCTGCAGTGGAGTACTATGCATTCATAAAAAGAAATAAATTATGGATCCATACTACACCTTGGAATTTCCGATTCGAAAATAGGAGCAGGCGTCAGGTTAATTGAATGTCAGAGTAAGATTACATGAAAAATGTTAAATGATAAAGCAGACTTGAAAGCTGAGAAGAGGAAGTTTGCCATTTATCTTAGACAAGAGCACTCCAAGCAAAGAGGACAATTAGAACAAGGCTGATACTTTCCTGGCATGCCACAGAAATTCTGTTGGAAGTCTATATTGAAAAGATATGCTTAAAAGGGAAAACAGTAGGAAAGACCATCAGACTATCTAGGAAGCCAAAACATATGGAAAAATTTAGGTCATTTTAAGGACTTGGTTTTTCCTGAGAGCAGAGGATTGAAGTGATCAAACTAATAATGTAAACTAACTCTAGTTTTGCTTTGTTTAACATTTTAGTCAACAAAAGAAATCCCCAGTAGGCACCAGCATAAAGTTTAGGTGTATAATAGACACATACATTTAGGTTTGTGTAATTACTATGACATCTGTACAACAAAATAGCTTAATGGCATATTTCTCAGAATCAGTTCCAATTGCTACAGAATGCATGGCTGTACTGATGACTAGCAGGCAGTCTGTAAAAGGCAAGGTAAAAGAATTTGAATTCCAAGTAAGAAAAGATGGTGAGCTGGGCTGAAAGCAAGAGACAAAGTGATATGAACGGCATTATGTACATGTGTTTGTGCGGTTTTTTTTGTGTGTGTGATAAAAATATAGCAACATCAAAAATTATTCTACTGCACAGTGGTCTGACATCAAAAAGAATTATGCTTTACATTGGCCTGAGCACCTGAATGGTCTGAGTTGCCCTAAACTGAGATGAAAAAGAATACAAGTAGAATAAATAAGCTGGAAAAGTAGCTTATCTTAAAAAACTACTTTATATCTTATAGATTTTTCCCCACCAATTTATAAATTTATTGAAATAACTCACTATCAAACCCTTTACTATAGAAGTTTTAAATCTTTATACTACTTCATTAGTTCTATATAGTTTTATTAGTTCATAGTTCTATATAGTTCATTAGTTTTATATATAATATATAAAACATTCACAGTGAAATCACATTTAGTAAAGATTGAATAATGTGACTTTTTTTTAATAACTGAAGCTGAAGACGGTTTATTACTGTAGGTTTTCTTTCCCAAACAAGAATAGTGTCCATGAAATAATTTATATTCTTCAGTTTTTTATAAGTCAGTGACTTGATCCAAAGTTGGAGGTGCAACCTTTTGCCATAAACCAGTTTTCATTTGGGAGATAAGATTACAGTTTAATTTCTGTATTAAACTGCCTCAACCATCCATTAACCAAGTGATGGCTATGACAAAACTGTTTAGGAAAATATATCAACTCACACTTTATATTTCCTAGAAGAAGCCAACTGTAATAAAATTGTTTGTGTATTTTGTGACCACAAAGATTTTAGATGCAGACACATCATAAAAAGATATGTTAAAGAAAATCTAAAATAAATATACAGCATTAACACTGCTACAGGCATTTTTGCTTATTTCAATGATCAACATGCATCAAGAATAGGGCTCTGGGGCTCTTTTAGTCCAGAATGGAATTTGTGGTAAGTGTTTACCCAGCCACAGATAAGCCTTAACTTGGTTTGACAAAGAACATAAAATATAATGGTTTTTCTCCCATCTATATCCTGGATTGAACCTTACAAAGATCAAAAGCAAAAAGAGTTGCTTGATTTACAGGGAAAAAAAAGCTATTTTCACTCACTTTTTGTTTTTTCTGTTAACTTCAAAAGTAACTGAAGTATTTTCAAACACAATTTTAAGAGATCAAATATAACTGCTAATTAGAATGTAGATTAATCACTATGAGAATTAAAGATTCAACTGAAATGAGAAAGTAGATTTAAATAAGATGTAGCATAAATATATTTTTTATGACAGGAAATTAGAGAACTGAAAATACAATGCAGAGTTGATTTTTAAAAAGTACTCTGATTTTCAAAATCTTTTGAATGAACTTACTATTTCATAAAATTCTATTTATAGTAGGGTATAATGTTTATATAGTCACTCTCTTGTTCCACATGTAAATTTAAGAAAGACTACTGAGAACTTTTAATAATGTAACAACACTGCACAAATGCATTACTAAAGTCCTTCAGTACATACATGATGGCAGACAAGGCTGAAAGAGTAATATACTCGTAACAAGATCTCCTACCTATGGCAGTTGTTTCCCCATGAACAAACAGTTCTCCAATAACAGCTGAAGTTCTAAAATTGTTTGATTCTAATACTATCTGCCATCAGCATCAGAAACATCATCAGAACTCAGAGAGAGGGTTTAATCTCAGAAGTCTGTCCACCATGTCAGATCTCAAATGTAAACACAGGTTTTTACAAACTCTCCTCAGGTTTGATTAATTTGCTAATTCTTCTCACAGAACTTGGAGATACAAAATAATTACTGTATTGTCAGTTTATTATAAAAGATCATAAATCAGGAAATCAGTGAAAGAGAAGTATAGGGCAAGGTATGGGACAAGGGCATGGAGCTTCTATACACTCCATTCTCCCCAAATCTCACATGCTCACCAATGTGGATGTCTCTGAAACATGTCCTTTGGGTTATATGGAAGCTTCAATACATTGCTATGATTGATTAATTCAGCAACCATTGTTACTGATGCAATCTTCAGTCCCTTTTCCCTCTGCAGAAATCAGATGATAAGAGAAAATTCCAGTCCTCTATTCATGATTAACTCCTTTGACAACCTTCCCTATTTCTAAATGCTTTCCAAAGTCATCTTATTAACATAGACCCAGTTATAAGGGAAAGTGATTTATGAATAACAAAACATCCATTTTACCCTGCTCTTAGAGATCTTTGGAACTAAGGACAGAAGATCAAATATTATGACAAAAGATACTCTCATTGTTCTCATTGCTAAGGCAATTTCACAGGAACCATGGATGAAGAGCAGACACATATGACAAGTCTATCTTGGGTGTACAATTGACTGGGATATTTTTCTAAATCAAACATCACAATTTTCACTGCATTAGACTTTTTTTTAATTATGAGCTATTTTAAAAACTGAATTGTCACTGGAAAAGAAGGAAAAGGACAATTACTCTACATATTATGGTATACGTGACACCTTCTAAAGCAATCTTCTTAGAATCCATTAATATGACCTTTATATATGTGGTTAGATCAAAGTTGTGAGGTCAGGAGATAATCTGAGAATATTAGTATGGGTTTTAACTGCTACATATGTACATATCCTTAAAAGAGAAGGCACTTGACAACATCCAGAAGAAACATGCAGTAGAGAGATATAAAGACTGACCTTGAAGACTGAAGTGAGGCCAAGGAATGCTGGCCATCACCTGGAGCTGGAAAAGGCATGAGATGGATTTTTCCTTAAGCCACTCAAAAAATGGCAGCTGTGCTAACATTTGATTTCAGTTCTATCATACCAATTTTAGTCTCTGGCCTGGAGATATGTGGAAGAAATAATTTGTTTTACATCACTAAGATTGGAGTCATTTGCTTCAGTACCCATAAGAAATCAATACAATCTGTTATCCACCCAAATCTGTATCCAAATAGAGCCGAAAAAGACTCAATGAAGTTTCCAAAGTTTTCAAGAGTATTAATTACAAGTAATATTTTATAATTATTATTATCTGCCATAGAGTGCTATGACTAACACCATGGGGGTCTAGTTCAGCAAATCTAAGGCTATGCATGCCTCAAAGATTAAAAAAAAAAAAAAAAAAAAAAAAAACCAGAGCCCTAAGGACACCCAATCACAAATAGTGAACTAGACTAGACTTTAAGAGATAATCAGTCAATATTTTCCTTACCCTTTCCCCTGCCTTTTTGTTATAAAAGTTTCTACCCTTGTTTTTGGCAAGGGAGCACTCATACTATTTCTGGTTTGATGGTAGAGAATTAGAATCAATCTTTGCACCAACCCATTCAAATTTTTTGATATGCCAAATTTCTCTTTTAACAATACAATACAAAAGTACTGAACTCTTTGAGGAAAGCTTTCAAAATAATGCAAGTAGGAAAATTTAACAACATGCTCTATGGAAAAACTCACAAGCAAATGTTGACTGAATGGCATAAATCAAAACCCAAAAGGAAAACTCCTGCTCAGGTCGGGCATGGTGGTGCATGCCTGTAAGCAGCAGCCTAGGCAGTCGAGGCAAGGGCCAGGAACACAGTTTGAGTCCCAATGAGGGCACATAACAATACCTACTTCCAAAAAAATATATCTGGGTGTGGTGGCATGCGCCTGTAATCCTAGCTACCTGGGAAGCTGAGGCTGGGGATTGCTTGAGACTTTGGTACTGTGGGCAACATAAGCCTGCGGTTCTACAGGGAAAAATAGCGAGACCTAGTCTCAAAAACAAAAACAAAACAAAACAAAACAAAAAACAAAACCCCAAACTCCTACTCATCTTAATTCTCTTTACTGAGACAATTGTGTTACTGAGGTTTCATTTTGGTGAAAATTTGGCCTTGGCTTCATAACGAATTACCTAATGTATCAGCTACAGATGACTAGGGCAGAAGATGCTTTAAAATCAAAACCACAATCAGTAATTCATATCCTCATCAAAAAAACATCAAAGTATATCAATAACTCACTAAAAATGAACTTCTACTGAATTCACCCAAGTTTAAATGTCATTAGGTAATTATTCGTGATCACTTCCTAAAGTCATTTGCAAATGTTTCTAGATTTTTTTTTCTTTTAAATGACAAAGAATTTATTAACCCATTGGACTGCATTTCTAAATACTAACCCATTGAACTGCATTACATATCAAGGTCCAAAAATATTTCCATAACACGCATTAACTCACACATATGTACACATTTCTGCCTAAACAAAGTGACAAGCAAACGTTTATTTTTAAAAGTTCATGATTTCATCAAATTAAAATTAAAACCCTCTGAATATATGCTCCTAAAACACACAAAAATGGAAAACTGCTATCTAGTAATTTTGTTTGGCTCCTTTTTTTATTGAAAATTGGAAGTTATAAAGAAATTCAAACCCTGAATTTTATAGTATTTGTTTTTGCTATACAAAATATTTAAAACCATGAACAGTATTTAAAAGCAGCTTCGTTGTGTTCAATTACTCACTATTCATCTGAGTCAATATTGGTATCTGCAGGACTCACAGTGATTTAGAAAAGTAGCTCTGGAGGTATTTCAAGACCAACATTGTTCTTTGTAGATTGTGCTTTGTGCATAACCTAATTCCTGAGGGAAAAGGTGATATTAGGTGAAAAGCAAAAATGGAAATGACTTTAAAGTAACACAGAAGATGATGAAGTGCTTTCAGAAGAGAAAGTTTAAGATTAATCAAAATCTATAATCTGCAATTATAAATGAAATCAGCCTGTTTACTGGATACATTTTATTAACCAGGCTTCCTAAAGAAAGCTGAAGAAAGAATGGACACTGTCATTTTAGAACAAAATATCCAAAACCTTTCTAAATATTCCAAGGTTCAACTGTGGCCCTCTAATTTTGAGCTTCTCACCGCTGACAGAGACTATTCTTTCCTAAAGGTTCTGCCGTCCACTGCTGCCACTTGTGCCCATAGTCCTTGTTATCCTGTCAGTTCCTCCTTTGCTAAATTTAAAACTGAATAATGAGGTCACCCAGAGGCCTCCTTCTCCTAGGACTTTTGAAAGCTAAAGTTTTTTAATGCTTAAATTGTGTCTCCAATTCAGTTCTTATGATGACAGTATGACACTTGGAATGAAAATAAGAATGGCTTGTCTGAAATTTTATATTAAAGTTTAATAAGAGTGTATCTCACAGTATTTTGAATTTTGTTTTGAGAGCATTTTTGTTGAACAGTAGGAGGTATGACTTTTATTACTCTCTTGTAGAATCTATTTGGAGACACTTCTCTTCGTACAGATTATTTAAATAGATAGGAGGTTTTTCATGGTATATGAGACTATGGACTTTTGAAAAAGAAAGCTAAAAATACATTCTTTTTGGGCTTTATTAGAACTGCTATTCTATCTTTGAAAGTGTATTTTGTTGTATTAAAGACAACCTGTTATATTTCCTGGCAATGTCATAAACTTACATGCATAGTAAGAAGACAAATGACATTTTCAGAAATGATAATGTATGAGTCTTCTGAGTCTTGTTGACTCACAAAAGACACAAGCCTTTCCTTTTAGATTATATTAGAGGCCAAGATCTAAAAGCATAGCATCTGACACTTTCAGTGAAGAGAACATGTATCTATGGAGAGTTCAGACCTGTGTTCAGGGCATTCAACTTTTGGTTCTATTTGAACAGCATCCTAGGGAAACATTATGCTGCTTTTTCAAATACAAGATGCTTCAGTAAATGAGTTTCTGCTTTTCAGTTTTACCTTTGATTTCAAAGGACATAAAAGTCAATTGTTGTCAACATTTCATGGTCACTTAAAAAGTGTTACTTTCCATTATATTATGTGACAAAAAGATGAAAGTATGGTTTATTTTATTTCTAATTTTGGTTTAGTAGTTTCTAATATGACATCCCTCTGTGGTTTCTGAAATAGCAATATTCTCATCTAGTTAAGACATTTTAGGCTTACTATGTAATCAAAGGTAAATGAATTCTTTTCTGGTGTATATCTAAGTGAGTTCTCCATGTTTAAGAAACCTAGACATGAGGAAATGTATACATTGTTTCAAATTTCCATGAAAATGAATATATTATTCTTATGGGGATGAAAACCAAAAAAGAGCTCCTTTTTGTTGGGAACAGACTAACCAGAGTAACTCCAGTTGTTTAAAGCCTACATTTTGAAGCCAGTATCCTTTCCCTGCCCTCAGTGGAAAGTATATGCCATGGGCTCACTGGTCCGACATTGTTTCTGCCTCCCCTTATTCCTGGTTGTTCTTGACAACTGTCTTGTCCACCTGATGAATGATGGACACCAGCAATGTCTCATTGTCTTTCTGATAGATGCTGGATGTAAGCATTATTGGAACCCTGTAGTTTTGGAAACGTGTCCTGAAGTTATGGGAATGTGTTCCACTGTAATGGGAATGTGTCCTGTAGTTATTGGGACATGTTCTACACCTGCTTGCTTGCTTCATAATAGGGAGTGTTGGTGATTCTGCCCTATAACAAGCTGTAACAGAAACTGCTAGGGGTCTCTCTTGTTACGTTGGCTTGGGGTCCCTGGTGTACCAGTAATAAACCTGCTGTATCTTTGAACTTCAATCAGAGTCCTTGTGTCTTATCAAGTGGCCTGTGAGTCACAACACTTTTTACATTTTTTAAGCATATAGTTAAGGTTGGTCAGCAATTATATTTTGTATTGACTGAAAATGGGTAGAATTATAGATTTTTTTTACCCCCTCCCAAATTATAGGTCTTTATAAGTGAAAGAGATCTTAGTCTATACCACAGGAGATATATATATATATATACACATATATATGTATATATAATAATCTATATATTATATAGATTTATATATAATATATATAATCTATTTTTATTCCACAGAGACCAGTGAACATTTAGTAATTTGACCAAAATGAAGGATCTAGGTCAGAATCGGATGTGAGGTTTGCTAATTTAGATTCCATCATTTTTCTAAAATTCATCATCATTTATTTCAACACCATGTATTAACAATATAATTACTAACATTTATTGAAAGCTAAGTATTTTCACTTTTACTATGTAAAATTAAGTGGGAATTTTGTTATATTTACAAAGAATTTTCTCTTTACATTCAAAAGAGATTTGACAAAAAGTAGAAAAAAATTATAAGCAATCATTATCCAAATCTAGTTTATATGAGGGATAAAATCTAATAGGAAGTCTATTGAAACTTATTAAAGAAAATAATAATTATTTAATTGATAAAATAGTATTAGGTAACTTTATATTTTAATTTGTTAAGTACTGTTTTCATTCCTTACTTATCTTAACTATACTTCCAACTTATATACATTGTAATATATTGTTATGTATTGCCTAAATACTTACAGTCATGAAATAATATATGGAAATCTAGGGGGTTCATAATAATATTAACCGCAATGACTTTTTAAAAAATACATCCACCTTATATACTAGTTACTACACAATGAATCTGTTATACACCATAAAAAATGTAATCAATGAAACTGAGCACTGGTTATTATGCTCCCCCCATTTTAAAGATGACAATAATGGAACTTTAAGTGAGATCACAAAAAGGAATTTGAGAATTTAAATGCAGAAAAGATTTCTGTTCTCAAAGAATATTTCTTGAGCTTTCTTACTTTAGTTTATTCATTTTACTCTAAAAGCACTACTTTTGTTCAATATTGACATAGAAACAATAGAAAGAATATTATGATTGTAGTCCTTCTTTCATTAACTACCATGAATACAATATGTTAATAATGTGTGATAATCATTGGCCCCTATTAATTATGCTTGTGTGCCTCTTAGAAGCTATGAAGGTCCAGGGGAAAAAAAATCATTTGTAGTAGTAGGGATCTTGTCTTTTTTTTTTTTTTTAATGTTTTTTGTAAGATTTGTAATTAGTAGAAATTCTTCCTGTTCTTTGCTTATGAGGATAATAACACATCATGGCAGAAGGTCACAATAGGAAAATGCTACTTGGTTAAAACCCTTTATAGTTTTCAGCAAGGTAAATAGCAATTAAAGCAAATATTTTCTTAGCAAGAAGCTAATTTAGGGCTTTATTAGGCATTTAAATGATGTGAAACTACACAAAGATAGATGATGTTGCTAACACATCATCTGTAAAGTGTTTAAGTTTGTAATTTCTAATAGTCTCTTGTGTATATGTAGAAAGTTACTAATATATTCTATATTTTATTATATATTGTACTATATTTTATATCCACGAAAATGTCTTAGTAGTAACAGAGAATTTTATAGATTATTTTGATATTCTAAGTTCATGACTCTTTTGTTTATGTTTGCGCTTTTTTCTTTCTAATCTTTACATTTTCCATTTATTATTGTGCCCTCATAGCCAGAATATTTATGAACAAATGAATTGATCATGTCATTTACATGATTACACCCAGCTATCCTTTCCCTCAACAGAATAGGCAGTTAAATTTGCCAACAAATTAGAAGCAAATTAGTGATAAGTAACTTTATTACCCTTCTCTGACACATACAATACTGCTATCCATTCTATTTTATTCCTACAGTCTTAAAAAAAGACTTATTGTCTGTCATTAATGTTCTCATCAAAAATTTACAATTTGCAAAATGTTCTCTATAAGAGAATTTCTTAGTTATTTCAAATGATTTTGTTGTCTTATAATACATTCAGGTATTGTTGATCATAAAAACATTCTTATTTCTTACACTGTATTTTCACTTAGGTAATTACTTTACCTCCACTTACAGACAAGTAAATTGACAGGATAGTCTACATTGTACTTTGAACTACTTGCCCGCAATTGGGTCTTCAAATGTACTAGAGTTTAGTTTCCTCAATACTGGAATCACAGACATGAAATATATGTATCAGATGCCTGTTAAAAATAATTAGCACATTTAGTGATCATATTAATTACATTATCTGCATGATATTTTTGTTCTTTCTTTTCTGAAAGTTTTTCTTATTTTTGAAAATTTCATTCTTTGATCATAAATTTTGGTGGTCTTTACAAATCCTTCTTTTTTCGTTATTTTAATAAAAACTATATAGCCACTTCAGTAACACAAGTACTATTTTATAACTATGATGACTAATTTTATCTCAAGCTCTTCTCCCCTAAATACAATATCCATATATCAAAATGATTAGCTATTTGGGGATAACTCACATTAACCTAAAAGTCACTACCTTTTCTTATATACTTATTCATTCCATAGAATCATTATTTCTAGGAAAATAACCATCAACCAAGGTACCCAAATAAAAGAAATAGATGCCAACATCACCTGAATGTTCTGGACTCTAGAAATGGCTTCTTAACTTTTAAATAGGTATTCCTGCTATAATGCAGAAGCTTAGAACCACCTACCCATTTTCACCTTCCTTTACACACACACACACACACACACACATATTATTTAAAAAATTAAAATCTGATTATTACATTGTTTGCTTAAAATTTGTCAATAGTGACATGAATGGAGTTCATTGGAAATTAAGAGTAAATAAGATTGTTTAGTCCAAGCAGTCAAAGGACCTAAGATGGATAGTGTGAGAGGGAAGATAAAGTTAGCAGCATGTTTCATGTTGAGGGAGAGTTGTGTGAGTCTGTGTTCCACCAAGGCCTAAAGAGCTGGTAGGAAAGGATTATTAAAAGGGACAGTAAGACAATCATGAGATACTATTTCAATAGCTTTTTGAAGTAAGTTTGCAAATTGAAATTGATTTTATTATCAGTCACTGATCCCTAGTGACTGCTGTGAATATTGTGAATCAATAAATTTTTGTGTAGTAGAGCGAGAGAACACTTTTTTGATATTCTTGGAATCATAGGGAAATAACCAGAAACATGATTAAAGATGAAGAATCTATTTTGTTGTCCTTTCTAGCTTTTTTCTGTGGGTAAAAATCAGAATTTCCCTTCTTCTTGTTTTTATTTTCTAGTTTTGTTTTTCATTTGAGTTCACAAACCTATTAGCTCTGAACAGAGAAGTGAGGGTTTCATGTGACACATAACTGCTTTCATTTTTTTTTCAAATTCTACACAAAAACAATACATGATGCATATCAACAAATCTATGTGTCAATAATAATATAGAATAATATACAATAATAAAGAAGTTACATGTGAATTCTTAAATACCAGCATCTGAATATTTGGCATCTGATTTCCAATGTCATTTCTTTTAATGTTTAGAAGAATCAGCAAGTCAGATAAATAAGAGTAAAATTTCAGACTCTCTGAAATAAATTCTCTGGCAATGTAGCCCTGCTGTCAACAGCAGACAGGGTCACAAGTTGGTTGGCTGGACTGGAATATAGAAATTGAGAAATGAGCAGCAGAGTTGAAAATGAAAACACTATGCTTTCTTAGAGGCAGACAGCAAATATGACATGGTGATAGGCCTGGCAGTGGGATCTGAGGAAGTACTGATTTTTATACTGTGTAACTATGTGTCCTATCACTCTTGACATGAAGTTATTATTGCAAATGAATGGTTCATGCCACAACATAAGGCATCACCTGAAATGCTCCTTGAAAAGAATCACTAGTTAAGAAAAGTGACTATGAGACAAAAGGAAACAAAAAAAGTAGGTAGACAATAAAAGTTCTGGTGAATCAATTATCTCCAAAGCCAACAACTGTCATTTCTATTGCTTGGACTATGAGAAAAGAAATGGGAAGTGATTACATGTGAATATTACTTATGCATTGCTGATTGAAATTTGCACTTTACTATGCAAATTCTATTTAATATTGGGTTTAGCCAAGATTTGCTATGGTTTTTGAGATGTTATTTTCAATACATCTGTCTTAGGAACAAACTACTTGTAAAAAACCTAGAATTTGTCTAAAATACTGTTTATCATCTACAAAAATATTATTTGAATAAATTCAGTTGTTAAAAAGAGTTCTTTTTTGTTTTCTGTCCTAGAATATCTACTATACCATGATTTATATAGGTAGATAACTATTTGCTATTTCAAATTAGATTAAAAGGCCAGTTTATATAATAATTTCATGCTAATTGCACTGAATAATTGAATAACAAATATAAAATCATGTAAATGGAAGAATTCAAAAAATCTCTATAAACAAGTTGAACATTTCTTATTTTGTACTGGAGAAAGGGATGTTGAATGGCAACAAAACAAATAAGTCTCTGAAACCTAACTGGAAATATCTAGAGTCACAGATCAGGTTACTATGTATTCAGCACTCAAAACTCTTCCAGAAACAGACTTTTGGAAACCAAGGTTTCAAACCATCTATCAAGATATATAGATTTCAAATCATCTATCAAGATATACAGACTTAATATATTTGCATATTCATATTAACTAAACATGGAGAATTTAAAGATAAATAGAAGGATGTGCTATTTCTGTAAGTAAAAGTTTATATCTAGTAGCATGAAGACCCTAAGACCCAAGTAATGTTTTTCTCCAAACATTTTATTGCACATAGTCATATACAGCTAAAATAGAAAAAAAAATCCTTCATAGTCCTAAACATTTGTTGTTTAAAAATTAGATCATCATTGCAAGAACATTTATTCCTGTGATGCTGTTTGGAGTTCCACACTTTAATGGCTTTTAAATTGAAATGTATTTCATGTAAGAGAATTACATTTGTAACTTTCTTTTTCTAATTTGTAGCAAATTTTCCTAGATCTTTTTTTATGCTAACTTAAAGATGACATTGTAATATGCCATATATTATATTATTAATATTATTTTCACTAATTGTTAAGATGAATTGTTTTGGTACATAATTTTCAGCTAGGCTCTTAAAACTAGTGTTTTGGTGAAGAGTAGTTACCTTATTGAAGAAAAAAGCAGCATAGGTACAATAATCTAAAGTGAAAATGAAAACTTTCTAAATTTTAAAAGTTTATAAAAGTTAAAATTTTTCAAGAGAAAATTAAAGGACAAGTTATATTAAAATAATAGTTTATCTTTCAGAAATCTTATCTAGCATATATACCAATATTTTATTTAAAACATTACTTAAATAAACTCCATTCTGAAATGATTACTGCACACAATGTTCAATATTTGTGAAAACTAAATATTTAGTTTTGAATTTTCTCAATTCTTTACTAAGTATTTACATTTGCAGAAATAAGACCAGAATAAAGTGATATCTATTTTAAAACTGATAGTTGCTGTTGTGCAAATAGTAATTTTCATCTCACTATAGTTTGACTGGAGATGCTTTGCTTTTCTTTTGTTTTTGATATTTTGTTCTTTTAGCTGTATGATATATAAACATTTACCTCAATTATATGTTCATATTTATAATAATGCCAAACAGAGGACTTGAGTTAAATATTATTTTAAAGTCTGGAGAAATGACCTTTGAATACTAGCTGTTGGCCCAGTATATAAGTTATTAGTTAATTCATGTGAGGCTCAGCAAACACTCTGAAGTTTTTGTTTTACAAGGTCAAAAAATTCGGGTCCAGTCTCATTTGTGTCTGAGTGAGACTACATTATTGTGGTAAAAAATATTTTAAAAATATTGTTGCTTGCTCCAAACTACAAAATTATTTCACATTATGGTAGAGATTTTATTATTTGTTTACACAGATAACAGCTTCAGCAAGGAACATTAAATAATGCAAAATATTTCAAAAGCATTTAAAAAGTTGTATCAGACAAAAATAACTATATATATTTTCTACCTGCATTTTTAATATTATTTAAATTAACAAGACTTGAAAATATTGGTTTAGGATAATTTCCTGAGTTTAACCACATATGTTTGACATGATTATCAATGGTTGCATCAATTATCTGAATATTTAAACATAAAGACTAATATATGGAGTCTGTCTAGATCAGTGATTTTTAATGAGTGATGGGGCAGTACATATATACATGTATATATATATGTATGTATATATATACATATACATATATATATATATATATATATATATATATATATATATATATATATATATATATATATATATAACCACAATGGCAAAACTCAACATTATCTTTATAGTGGGTAACACATCTTGCTACAGGTCTACCTGCTTGTGAATGACATTTTTGAACAGTCAATGTGCAATGAAATCCAGAGCTAGATGTTCTTAACAATAAAAGACCAGAGAAATTTATATTTAAAAGGTCCCTCTCTCCTTTATTCACCAGAGTCATTTGTGGACTTTCTTAATAAACTAGGAGATATATTCCCTTTCCCTGGAAAAAAAATGTAATTAATACATTCTCTTTTTCCTTCTCAATCTCACCTCCCCCCCCCCTTTCTTTCCTTTCCCTTCTGATTTCTCTCACACAGAAAGGGTGAGGTGTCCATAATGTATAAGAAAGCTGTATCTTTTACACCGTAGGATTGGTCTCATGATAATGCTAATACAAATGCAGGAAACAATCTGTATTAATTTATTCTGTGGTATTTTGGGAGCTAAAATGCTATGCCAGATGACTGTTTTTCCTATAAGTAATAAATGGTCTGCATCCCTACCTGTTAATATATACATATTAAGTGGTGTGCCGTGAAGAGAAACATCATATTCTTCAGAGCATTCTATTTTTCAATCATGGCAAGGAAGTGATATTGTCAGTACCTCTCATGTAGCAGAAGTTCATGAAGGATGTGTGGGTCCACTGATTCAGAAAATTTATGAGAATCAGTAACATATTGATCAATCTGCATGGTGCCCTGGGCAAAATATAGTCTTCTATTTTGTTGGGTGCTAGTGGGAATGGTCTGGAGAGAGGATTACAGACTGAGTACTAAGAGGCAAGAGTTAAAACAAGTGTTAAAAATTGTGCTCTGGAAAGGTAAATCAAGACTAGAGTCTATTTTCATAAGAACAGAAACTTTTTTCTGTTCTTGAGAAAGCTAGAAAAGTACAGAAAGCAGTTAAGGTAGAGACTGGTCCATTTGGTTAGCATCTGTATTTGTTAAGTGGCATTAACTGAAGTTAGGTGCCTACCTTCCCATAGAGACTGAAGACAGGGGTGTTACTTCCCTTTATTAAATTTGAGAGCTGCTTCCCGGGTCCTTAAGACAGTATTGGTTGCAAAATTGGTAAAATACTGGGAGAATATGATCTACACTCTTTTTTTCTTTTAAAGAATTAGCTACATTTTAAAAGAGTGGACATAAAATTTGCAATTACACGTTTTCCAAAGTAAATGCTCTAAGATAAGTTTGGTCAAAGACTGATAGTCAGGAAGGACTGTCTAAAGTTTACTTAATTGAGGGAAGTAGTAAGGCTGACATGGTGATAACTAATTCAAATAGCACATTCTACCCCTCACTCCTGAAGGCAGGAAGAGGGGAAATGAAAAAGGAAAATGTGGGGCATACTAAAAACATTGACAACTGTACGGTGAACAGCTGCTACAGGATTCAAACCTGAAAGGACATGTGTTTTGTTTACTGCATGGAGAAAAAAAAAATATTTTTTTTGCTCTGTTGTCCTTACCTTATATGTCCTATATGCCCTTAACCTATATGAACTAAGCTGCTTTAAAAAAGAGTGGACATTTAGTTAATTAAACTTTTTTTAAAACTTAGGGATGGCATAAAGATTTCTTCCTCTTCAAGAAGGACCCTAAGTCCCTACAAGGTCCCTAAATATACCGGAAAACCTTCTAGAGAGGGCCTTCTCAACTTCCATTGCTTTATTCTTGCTCAGAAAGGTCCTGGCTGGAGTGACAGTAACATGTAAAGGGATAGGAAGATGAAAGAAAGATTACAATTCAGGTACTTCCTGAACACTCACTGGAAATTGCACAGTGGAGTAATCAGACCCTAGACCTTTACAGTGGGGAAAAATTCTTTATTGTGAAAAAAAAAATGAATGGTACTTAATAACAAAATATATTTTAAAATAAAAAATATGCTAGTTTTATTAAAATGAGAACATTCCTTTAATTAAAATGTCTACAGTCCATTTTCAGCCACTTTCTAGAGAAACGAACAGGCTATCTATGGGCTATCAAAATGAAAGTCAGCAATAGTATGTGATACCTCCCATCCCAAGTCCCTAAAAGTACCTACTTAGAAAAACTGCAGCTACTTACCATTTGTTTATTATTTATAGTTATCATTTAAGTCCAAGTTCAACCATCAATTCCTCTAATTAAGTCTTTCTTATTACCCTTGAGCAGAATTAAGTTGACTGTTTTTCTACTCTTGGCTAATATAGCAACTTGTATATAGCTGTATTTTTTTGTCTGTCACATTACATTAATTTTTTTGTACTTTATGTCTGCTCTCCTGTATAATACATTTGCCTCTGTGAGACCATCTGTCAGGAAAATAGTGGGTGCTCAGTAAATGCCTGGTGTGTGAAAAAAAATTAATCAGGCTAAAATGGTTTTACGAGTGTATCTTCGTACTTCAAGTTTTTATTATTTGTATATTTGAATGTATTTGAGAAAGAAATGATGTAGCTATTATGATATATACTTCTCATTCCCTAAGCACCAGAGAGAACCTCTACTCTGAGGGAGAACAGCAAATAGAGGAGTATCTCGCTGAGATAAATCCTCCTGCCATTTTTGCTCAGTGAGTGAGTCAAGATTGAATGTGATTGCTTCTTGTATTTTTGAACTCTTTGGTAATCAGAGACATAATTAGACTGCGAGTAACAATTATTTTCCTATTAAAACCTCTAGGAAAGGAAAGTAACAACCGAAGGGAGGTTGTCTCCACCTGGAGGGAACTTTTTGTGATTATGGACTTGCAGTTTTGGTTTTATCACAATATATTTCACTTTTGAAAAGAAAAGAAACTAGTAGCTACCTACAGAGTTCTGACTGAAATTGAATGCCTGATTCAGAGAAGTCTAGGAATTTTTACAGACCCTTTGTGGGGGGGTTAATGAACTTTCATTTTATGAATGACAGTGGGGTGAGGCTTTAAAAATCTCCCTTGTCACATGTTTGTAATATATTGAATAATGAAGCCAGCCTGCTCCTAGCAGGATGTTGACTTTAAATGAGAAAGCAGTTCTCTCTGTAGAGGAAAACATAACCCCCTATTGTGCTACCAAAATCAGATTAGAGCTTTGGTCTTTGTTGGGGTTCCAGATTTACAGAGTCTCCCCTAAATACTTAGGCTTATTTTACAGATGGCTCCGCTAAGCTGAAAATGGATGTTATCTACAGTGGTTGTTCAGTCTGAACATCAGCAGCTGTACAAAAAAATGAAACTGGTCATGGTTGTTGCATTCAGTGGGAAGAATAAAAAGTGTAGACTGGTGCAGATTAAAACTAAAGAAATGGTATTTGGGAACAAGAACTGTGCAGATTATAAATGTTAATCAAACAATCTGTTATTTACATGGATGCCCATGGTAAGCGTCCTTTCTCTGGTGAGACTGAATGGTGTTGAGTCTACAATATCTAAGTTTCTCCTACTGCTCTATGAATTCACCAATGTGCTGGATGTAGTAGTGCTTATCTGTCATAGACTAGGCATTAAAAAAAGAACATCCTTTCTGATACAAAGGGTAAAATTTATGATGCTTCTCATAAAAGAACCTATTTGCCTTCATGGGAAGACCACATTCTCATGCTGAGTGTGGTCACCACCTGACTGATGGATGAACTACACCAGTCCTTCATTCTCAAGTTCAAGTCATCTAAGAGCACTTCACTGTTAAACTTTTGATCAGCTGATTCTGGCCATACCATTATGGTCCCTAAGACAAATCCTTGCTATGTCCAGTTTTCAATACCATTTTAATTTTATAGTAAAAGCGAATCTCTCTTATTCTCTCCAGGGACACATACCTAAGTAAGGTGGCTTTGTCATTGTATGCAGATATTCCTCAGCAGCTATTAATCTCACCAACTTTCTCAAATAATAATAATCATGGTGATAAACTAGGGATCTATACAAGTTGTATGAACTAGCTTCAAAATGTGAAGTTTTTTTCATAGAAATCCCTGATTATAGTTCTTTTATCTAACTTAGACCCCGCCTGGATGGAATCCTAGATAATAGAGATCTTCAGGGTTTCCAACTCAATTTTGATTAGGTTTTAGAAAACTGTGACTCTTGTCATTGCCCCTAACTCTTTTAGATAAAAGGTAGACTCTCAGATTTTACTCAGGTGGAGAGAACACAGGTCAGGAAATTGGAGGCTAGGATGTCTTTGATCCTGGGAAATGGGGCTTGTGTGTGTGTGTGTGTGTGCGCGCGCGTGTGTGTGCGTGTGTGCACATGTGTTTGTTTGTGTGTGTGTGGTGTTAGGGGAGCATTAACATTCACCCTATTTCAAACTTGACTTTGGAGTCTTCATTCAAGTGAAATGCCTTATGGCAACCAGTACTTAAATCTGTTGGGAGACAATTCACCTTGAATATTTTCACTGTTCTGCGTGACCCAGGTCTTCGAAGCAAAGAGACATGTTCTAATAGCTAGCAGGCCTGAAAAGATCAAGCTAGCAAGTCAGTCAAGTTAGACATATCTGAAGATATTTGGAAATGTACAAAGTTCCCCTTCCCTTTTTCAGAGATCTGTTCTTACATGCCAAGGTAGTAAAGCAAAAGATGTGCTTCTCCTTTTCCCCACAGGAAAATTTCTTAGTGAGTAATCTCTCTTACTGTGTCATAGGGAGAATGAGCATATGTGTCAGCAGTCTACAAAACTTCAGAGCCTCCTAAAATTTGGAATGACATGGTTAATCAACATACTGTCTTCATTTGAGTTGCCCTGTGGGGATAGGGATGTGGGGAAGCAGAGCTAAATAGAGGCTGCTGTTTATACTGTGAATAATATATAGTCTTTGTTTCTGACCTAGGGATATGAGATACTCTGTCAGCATGAACACATAAAACCATGGCAGGCTACATTCCTAGTTTGAAAATATGATAAATTCAGTTACTCCACAGTTTCTAAGCTAACTCTTATAAATTTAGATTCAGTATCACTTAGAGATTTTACCTAGGTCTAGTGATTTCTGTGGATGATCATGGGAAGCAACAATGAATGATGAATCCACAGTGCTGTCATTCAAGGATATAAAGAAATCATACCTGTATATTTAGAAGTATTATCCTAAATCATAGTGAAGGCTGGCATGGAGAAACAACAAATAATTCATAGAGATCATATACTTTCAGAAAAAGTAGGCAATGGAAACAAAACAGTTTAAGGGAGGAATCAAAAAATATTTGAAAAGACTACTTTTAGAAGAAAGGGTAAAAACAGGAAGCTGAATTATCATAGAAACATTAAAAATGATGTAAGGGAATGGTTAATAATACCATGTTTCATAGAATATGAGTAAGGTGAAATGAGGATTTCAGAAGTCAAAAAGGGGGAGACTGGTTGTGACTTTCGGAAATTCTTTCTGAATGATGCATTAAAAATCTGACTAGAGTAGATATAAGAAGAATACATTGCTAGAAAGTAATCTATTCAGCGAATAATTTATAAATACATTCCCATAATGGGGATCAGAAAAATAACACAGTGTTGGAAAAAGTATATGAACTGAAGAATCTCTTACTTTAAAGGTGAATAATTGCATTCTTTGAATGCTGATGTGGTGCTCGATAGTGGTACAGATGGAATTTATGATAAAGAAATTTATGATTAAGAAAGTAACTCCACTCTATAATGAAAAGTGAAAATCTTGAGAAATGGAGGTTAATATGTACTGGGCCTGGTTCTGAAGTATTCTGTGAGGATTCCTTGTTCCAGGACTAAATATGTAATGTGACAAGGTTTATGTACCTGAGTCCTAACATCAAGCAGAGAAAGAATTCCAGCTAAAGGGAGATTTAATAAAACTCAGATTATTTTAAGAGATTTTGCTTGCTAACAGCAGTGAGCTGTACAAAACCCTGCTATCCTTTTCTGAGAGAAAATTAATTGCTCTGATGACTCAGGTTGATTAAACTCAAGATTTTTATGGGCCCTCCGGGGCATATTTTCACAAAAAATCTTATCATCAACAGTAGACCAAGTGGAAGAATATAGAGAACACATACTGTGAGGATTATTTCTGTAAACTTTTTTTCTTTTATATTGACATTACAAATTAATATCAAATTATTTATAATAAATATTAGGTTTTAACTCAGAAACAAAAAGGCAAATAAATGAATTTAAACATAGGCAAGTAATCTGTGTCAACATTTCTCCAAAGAAAATACACAAAAGTCAATAAACACTTGGAAAGATGTTCAATATTATTAGTGGTTAAGGAAATGCAAATCAAAACCACAATGAGATACTAATTTAAACACATTAGGGTAGTTACATGAAAAACAAAATGGACAGCAGCATTTCCTGGGGTTTATAGAAACTAGAAACCTGATATATTGCTGAAGGGAATATAAATTAGCATACTCACTAGTTTATCAGTTCCTCGGAGGAAAACAATTAGTGACACAACATTTTCACCTCTAGATGAATATACAAAATATTTGAAATTATATATTTAAGCAAAAACTGTAAATAAATATTGCAGCAGCAATATTCACACTTGCCAAAAATATGGAGATAAGTAAAATATTCCTCTTTTGATGAATGAATAAACAAGAAATGGCACTGGACACAATAGACTACTATTTACCCTTAAAGAGAGAATGGCATACTGAAACATGCCACAACATGCATGATGAAACTGGTAAACATAATGCATAGTAAAAGAAGCCAGATACTATATGATGTATGAGTATATTTATATGAAATGTTAAGAATGAGAAAATCCATAGAGAAACAAAACATATATATTAGTAATTGCTCAGAGTTGGGAAAGAAAAACTGGGGAGTTAGGGGTTCTTTTGTGGATAATGGAAAGATTCTGAATATAAATTATCATGATGGCTGTGAAATATTCTGAGCAAACTAAAGACATGGAGATATACATTACCAAAATATTTCATTATGATTCAAATACTCATCATTTGTTAGAACATTTTACATGTTGATTCAAGTGCAAATAGTTTTTGAAATACATATTTGGATTAATTCTGGTCGTGTTTCTGTAAAGTTGAATATAAACTATAAGTTCTCAAAAATGTATTCATAGATACCTACCATTCTTACTTTTAATCAGATATGGCAGGGAGTAAAGATACAAGAACTTTCACTTTGCTTCTCTGACATGATTCAAAAAATGAATTGAAAACAAAGACCAATTTATTAATTGAAAGGAGGCATTGCTTCAAAAATAAATCATTTGATGCAACATTAAATATACTTAATAGGTGATAATATTCAAAAGGACCACTTGTATTCTAAGTAATTGTTAATGACATCCAATATCCTACTAATATTCTATGATGAGATCTTCTCTAATCATACCCTACTACTCATTCCTGTATAAATCAACATATATTTGCGTATGTATAAAGTCAACTCTTTGCTCTTTTTTCCCAAATTATTTTCATTCTTATCCTCCCATATTTTTATAATGTCATAAATTGTGTGCTCTTTTAATCATTTAGGGACTTAGGGGCTTTCTACTTAACTGCCTTCTTGCTTTTATGTCTAAAGTGTGTAATATATGATGATGTAAATGTCATCATGTGGGTATTCACTATAGTAATATATCTTTTATGGATGTGTTATATAAGTCTATGTGCTAAATAATAGTCACTAGTGGAAAGTTTTAAGTGACCAGAGATGCTGGTCTACAATTTAGAAGACAACTCCATATGTCTTTATTTCACTTACACTAGAAATATGATCAGTATGCTTTGATTTTTCATAACTAGAAATAAGGTATAAGCAATTGCAATATAACTAGCATATATTAATCAATGATTCCAGATTTAGAACATCATGCCCTTTCTGCCTGGAAAAAGCAAACTATCTGATTATCCATATGGTTCACCATATTTCCCATGATGGGAACATTGAATGAAAAGGCAAAAGTCATGTCTGTCAGAATATATTCTTATATATTTTGAAACATGAGATTGTTCTGAAGCAATCCAACTGAGCAAGCAAAAATTAAACATTCTGCTGCCTAGAGCAGGGCTACTTATTACACTTTTGCTTTACCCTCCAGGTCAATATAATTGTCCTTTTGTTTTATAGTAGCTTTCATTACTGACATATGTCAGATTGCCATTAGAGGCAAAAGAGAGGATAAAACACATGTCACTTACACTTGAACTATCCATACTATAGATAGCTATATTCTTTTAAGTTGAGTCTATGTTAAATCAAGTGGCAATTATTACAGAAATTAAGACAGAATGATGAAACAAAGCATGACAAATTTGATTTGGTATTATCTTTCAGGAACAACTTCCATTTCTAAAGAAAACTTACATTAAAATATTAGTTAATATAGTGTCTCAAATTTAAATATCAACTAATTATATTAAATACAATTCTTTCTTGGGAAAGTAAGATGTGTAATTTATATTCACTTAGTGGAATTTCTCATAAGTTTCATTTCCCAAGCTCATATGAGATGCTCAGATATTCCTGAAACTTAAGTCCAGCTAAGACTGAGTAGAAATGAGAGCTTGCTGTGTTCATTAGAGTACTTAGCAAACTTGCTGTATTTCCTGAGGCATATTTTGCATGCATATGGATAAGAACAGCATGTGGAGATAGATATTGACAGTATGGTTAGTTTAAGTTTAAGATGGCTTGTCATGTTTTCTGTGTTTCTGCATGCAGTGGCTTTTGGAAATGATTTATGAGTCATATGAACGATAATTTACTGCTGAAATTACAATGACAAGAATTCAGAGTTTGGTTTATTTGTTGTTGCTGATAGCATTTGTGGATTCAGATTTGTTATACAATGGAAATTAAATAACATTCCCACATGCCTTTGTAATGCTTTCAACACTGAGAAAGGATCCTATCCTATCATTGTTTAGCTTTAAGTTTAAAGATGTTGTTTATAGATACTGAAAATAATCCTTATTTAGAGTACATCACTTGTTACAAGTTTTGATAGTTTAACCTCATTTTTAATTAGGAAATTATTTTGAGGTTTCGATTTAATTAAGTAATCATAGAAAAAAAATATTTTCCTGGAAGAAGTAATATTTCCTTGAAGGGGGAGGGAATGTTATCTTCTATTAATATACATTGATTTATTTTTATACTTGCATAATAATTGGCTACCTAGATGTTATGTTATATAAAATATTAAGGAAGACTTAATGAAAGTATATTTAATCTTTCTAAAGTAAATCAAATAAAATATTATTTATGGCATTTTGCTTTTTGTCCCCATAATTTACCAGAAAAGTTGGTGGGAATACTAGAGGCTATGCTCATAGATAATCATTCTGCTTTCTTATATATGAAAAGAGGCACATGGAAAATAATTACATGCCTATGCTAGCACACTGGGCTAGCCAACATAAAAACTGCATGATGTATGGGCAACAAAGACATTGCAATTCCACATAAAAGGTCATTTGCATTCTTAATTCTACATATTAAAATTCCCTTTTCCTCTATATTTATTCTTCATTCAACA
Organism: Uropsilus gracilis; assembly: GCA_004024945.1. Classification (NCBI taxonomy): domain Eukaryota; kingdom Metazoa; phylum Chordata; class Mammalia; order Eulipotyphla; family Talpidae; genus Uropsilus; species Uropsilus gracilis. The sequence continues at coordinate 186,572 of PVHY01000454.1, read as the reverse complement.
AATAAGTATCACTTCTCTTTAGTGCAAGTCTAAAATAGAAACTCTCAGTGCTTCAATAAAAAAATACACAAAACCCCTTACTTCTATAGAGCTTCCCCCATTATTTTTTAATATTTTATATATAAATTTCACATCATTGTAATGCCCAGGTTTCACCCTCCCTGACTGTTTCTACAGACTCCCCGCCCCCACCTCCCCCCATCCCAAGTTGTGTACTTCAATTTGGCTGTTAGCTTGTTTTGACTTTTCCTCATGGCTTTTTGTTTATTTTTCCTATGCATCATATAATAGTGAAACCATTTGGTTTCTATCTTTTTCTTTTTGACTTGTTTCTGCTAATATGATTTCTTCTAAGTACATCCATATTATCATAAAATTATCCAATTTGTCATTTTTAATTGATAAATAATATTCCATTGTGTATATATACCACTTCTTTTTCATCCAGTCATCTGTTTTGGGACATTTAGGTAGTTTCCATGTCCTTGCAATTATAAATAATGCTGTAGTAAACATGTAAACAGTTACATGTGCAGTAAACAAGCACAGGAGTTCCTTTGTACAAGCACTGAGGTCTCCTTTGGGTAGATTCCCAAGAGAGCAATTGTTGGGTCAAATGGTAGTTCCATTTTCATTAGTTTGAAGCTTCCTCCACACAGTTTCCATAGAGACTGGACCAAGATTACATTTCTACCAGCAGTGTAAGAGTGTTCCTTTCCACATCCACATCAGCACTGTTGTTGCCCGTTTTTTGGAAGTGGGCCGTTCTTACTGGTATAAGGTGGGGTATCTCATTGTGGTTTTGATTTTCATTTCCCTGACTGCTAGTGATGTTGAGCATTTTTTCATGTGCCTGTTGACCATTTGTATTTCCTCTTTGGAGAAGTGTCTTTTTAATTTTTCTCCCCATTTTAAACTGTTTTTTTTTTTTTTTTTTTTTTTTTTTTTTTTTTTTTTTTTTTTTTTTTTTTTTTTTTTTTTTTTTTTTTTTTTTTTTTTTTTTTTTTTTTTTTTTTTTTTTTTTTTTTTTTTTTTTTTTTTTTTTTTTTTTTTTTTTTTTTTTTTTTTTTTTTTTTTTTTTTACTTTGTTTCTGTTGTGAGTTCTTTCTGTATCTGTTATCAGTCCTTTATCACTTGTATGGAAGGCAAAAATTTTTTCTCACTTGGTTAGGTTTTTTTTTGTTTTCTCTATTGTCTCTTGATCTTCCCCAATCATGACTATAGCTTATGACTACAAACTATGCCTTGATTTCCTTCACTTCACTTTTTGTGTGACAATGCATTTATAAAAATTATAGGTTTATGGTAATCTGAGACAAGCAATCTACTAGTGAGATTTTTATAATAGTATGTACTTACTTCATGTCTCTCACAGTTTGATTATTCTAACATTTCAAAATGTTTTTATCATTATTTTAGCTGTTACGTTGATCTGTGATCAGTGATCTTTTATGTTGCTAGTGTTACTGTTGTAAAGCATCATCAACCATGTCCATATAAAATAGAAAACTTAATTATGTGTTTTTCTGACTGATATGCCAACCAAATGATTTCACCAACTTCCCCTCTACTAAGGTCACCTAATTCTCTATGACACACAATATTGAAATCTGGTCAATTAAAAGTCCTACAATGTTCTCTGATTTCTTTTTTTTTAAGTGAAGGGAAGAACTAAATATCTCTCACTTTAAGTCAAAATCTAGAAGTGATTAAGCTTAGTGAAGAAAATTTTTTTTTTTTAAAAAAAGACCTCTTGCTCCAAAAAAAAGCTGATTGTGTTTGCAAAGAAAACTTTCCAAAGAAAATTAAAAGTGCTATTTATTTAGGCAAACAAATGATAAAAATGAAAAGCCTTATATGATGGAGAAAGTTTAGCTGTCTTGTTAGAGGGTCAGCGCAATCACATCATTCCTTTATGCCCAAACTTAATCCAGAGTAAAATTCTAACTGTATTCCTTCTATGAAGACTGAGAGGTGGATGAGGAAGTTGCAGGAGGAAAGTGTGTAGTAGAGGCTGGTTCATAAAATTTAAGGAACAATGTTTCCATAACAAGAGTAAAATGAAACAATAACTGCTGAACATAGAAACTGTAGAAATATATCCTGAAAAATCAAGCTAAGATCTTTGAGGGAGGTGGCTATACCCAAAAGCAGATTTTCAATTCAGATGAAATAGATTTCTACTGAAGTTGATATTTTGAACTCTCCTAGGTAGAGAGCAAGAAGCCAGCGTCACTTTCAAAGCTTCATAGGACAGGCTGACTCTCTTGTTAGGGCCTAATGAAGCTTGAGGTTTAAAACTGAAACTGATGCTCATTTACCATTTTGAATATCCCTCAAGAATTTGCTAAATCTTTTCAGTTCAGGGTCTTTGAACATATGCATTTTTCTACCTGGAATACTCTTCATAAATTTTCTACTTCCTTGCTAGCTAATACCTATTTATTCTTCAAAAGGACTTGATGACTGAGAAATAACAGTTAATGGCCATTTCTTTTTTGTGACTAAAATTTCCAGCTTCAGGGAACTATCAGTTGAAATTATGTATGTTTTCTTGTTGGAATATACAAACCTAGAAAAAAGTAATGTTAGGATAAAGGTAAATTTTCAATAAGTACTTATTGAATTATGAATTAGGGAATGAATAAATAGGTGAATGGCTGAATGAACCCAATTTATTCAGTAATATTCTGTTGCTTGGAGCCACACACAATAAAACAGGACTGATTTTTTTTTGGTGTTTTCTGTTAGTTCTTCCAACAGAGTCATACATCAGTTGCATAGTCTATCTATGAAGTTCAATTCTGGATTTGTAAGCAACAAATATATCACATAAACCGGCACATATCACTTTCATTTTATTGTATGGGCTATTCTATGAATAAAATTTTCGAAAGTATTTACTTAATGTCACTGTGCAAATATTAAGTGTTTTATTTAACTCAAGAAAAAATAAAAAAAACTTCTCAAGTATATATATATATGTAACTATATATATATATGAAACAACATTTTATGTTCCTAATAATTTCTCTTATTACATATGTTCCTAAGAAGTGGCTTAATCACAGTTTATTAATGGGAAATCATCATTACTTTCTGGGTTTAGGTGAACATTATAGTTTTTGTGCAGGTGTATTTTAGACAGGATTCTTCCTTCCAATGGGTCATATAATTGTTATCCCAGTCTAGTCTTAATGAATACAAAATATCAGGTAGAGTCAACTCAAGGGGGTAGAAATATTGCTTTCTTTAAAAATGAATATAATCTAGCCAGCTTTTCTAAACCTAGTACTTTCCAATTTACACCAATAACCACCATAATGACATAAAAGTTTGGGATGTGAGAAATGGAGTTTTAAGTGGGATCTGAAAACATTGCATGGGGATACTCTGCCAGGAGACATTAATTTGGCTGATGTCAAGCATAAGAAATAAAACCCTTTTGATTTGGGAATGTTATTTGAATATTGTATTAATAACCAAGCATGTTGGAGCAAAGCCAGAAAAATAAGTGAATTGTAAATAAGATGACCAGCAAAGAAATTACTAGTGTTTTAGTTCAAGTAGGAACTAATTCTGACACTACAGCATACCCATCCTCTCTATCATTTCTCTTTGGTGTTGATCATTGTGAATCAAGGAGCAAAGAAGAAATGTTTATTGGGGACCAAGATGTCTGTAAATGACATAAAATGTCTCTCTCAATTAAGAGAAATTGAGAATTTGTTTCCAGGCATTAACAGTGTATGAATTAGTTTCTTTACTTTTATTTTTTTAAATTTTTCATACAGACTTATTTGTATATATATATATATTGTTAAGACCCTTCATTTTTCCCTTCCTCCCTTCCCCTCTCCAATGTCTCCCACTTCCCTTTTGTTTCAAGTCATTGGTGTTCCGTCCATTGAGCTTTTCTCTTTACTAGTGCAGTGTCTTTTTCGTGGGTGATGACCTGCTCTCCTGGGACTTCGTGGCCCATGCTTCTTCTATTTCCATGGATGTCTTAGCAGCGAGTATCTGTTTCAATCATGTGTGAACCCGTGTAGGTCAGTTGAGGTTCAGTTGTGTTGCCCTTTGTTCCTGTCTCGTCTGTTGCAAAGCTTTCTTATGATTGAGGCAATTCTACTATTCTCCAGACCAGTATGATCACAGGGATTTGCAGCACCTCATTCATGTTGATTTTTGTCTCCATTCCAGCATATGTTCCAGGTTGCTGTTTACAGTCCTTATGGTTCTGGCATTTGAGGCTGGGCTCCAACATCCAGCCCTTTGTGGAGAGAGGTTCCTTAGTGGAGGCCAGTTCCATTCGGTGGTAGGCCCAGCCCCACTCTTCTCCCTCTGTTTGCAGTTGTCCTGTGGCCATGTCCCTTTTTTTATGTCCTTTTCAAGAAATGGAGTGTTTTGCTGCTGTTGAACACATTCTGGTCAGGGGTTTGCTTCTCTGCCCCCAAAGTCACTGTGGTGTAGTTCTGTGTTTGGTCATCGTTTCAATAGGCTTTGAAAATGGGACCTTGCTGTTCTGGTCATTTTCATCTTTGTTCTCACCCAGGTGTCACATGCACCCAGGGCCTTTATTCTTCAGTAACTGCCCCAGAATAGGTGGATATTCTTGTTCTACTCTGATTTGTGAGAAGTGGAATTAACTAGAGGGGACCTCCATCACCACCCCCCTCCCCAGCCCCCATCAGCCCGCCACCAGCAGGGGTGCCAGCCCTTTCCCTTAGGCTCTAGGGACAAAGGCACAGCTTCCCAGCCTACCTCCCAGTTCCCCATCAGTTTATTTACTTTTAAAACTACCTTTTTTTTTTTTTTTTTTTTTGAGACTAGGTCTCACTATTTTTTGCCCGTGGAACCACAGGTTCACGTTGCCCGGGTACCACAGACTCAAGCAATCCCTAGCCTCAGCTTCCCAGGTAGCTGGGGTTACAGGCACATGTCACAATGCCCAGCTATTTTTTTGGGACTAGGTCTCTCTCTGTGTCCTCAGCGGGACTCAAACTGTGATCTCTGGCCCTGGCTGCAGCTTCCTAGGTTGCCACCTACAGGCATGTGCCACCATGCCTGGCCTAAAACCACTTATTTTTTTTATTCAAAATTTTGTTCTATTAAAAGGTAATTATGATTTTACTGTATCTTATATGTCTTATGTTTTTAGAGTTTGTGTCAAAGCAACTTCAGAGAAAAGTATCTAGAAAAAAGCATCAATGTAGAAGAAAGTAGAAGTTAAAAATTATAGTTCATGAAGACAATTGAAACCAGGATAGAATGGCATTGATTAGTAATTGTTTTATCAAATCACTTTAAATAAATTGAAATAATTCAAAGTAGTACCGATAAAGTGGTTGTACACAAGCACAACAGCTTTAATTCTTCTCTATTTGCTCTTTCCATTTATGTTCACATTATTAACTAAAATTTTTCTGATACAGACAATTTAATATTGGCTATTCACTCTTGCATGCAAGTGCAGGTAAGAATGAAAAGCATTTAAATAAAGTATATATAAATAGTATGTTTTAAATTATATACCTTTTATTAGTTCTGATACTTTGAAAAACTCTAATAGACTCAAGTCTCTCACTTTTTTCTCATCACAATTTCCTTTGATAGAAAGCTGTTTTTATGACAAGAGCCTCAGCAGTGAAAATAATGTGGAACAGGGCATGCTTTTTTTAATGACTACTTTCTTCACAACTTTGAAATTCTGTGTCTGAAAGGCAATATCACTTTGGAATAAAGAAACAGGAGTTACCAAAAAAAATTATAAAGGACTTCTTGGGAAAGGAGGAAATGTTGAAAACCACTATATTTCTGAAAGATCCCAAAATCCACTGAAGAAAACCAAGAGATAATCAAGCTTTCAATAGTGTAGAAACTCAAAGTGAAGGTGTCTATTCTAACTAGTATCTGCTCAGGACAACTTGCCAAGAAAAGGCAGCTTCTGGCTTTAGAACTACAAAGTGCAAATCTCTTTAGAGAAACTATTTCCTTTCCACTAGATTTGGTTTTATCCTTTAATTCATCTTTCAGCCTAACAAATGATCCATGTGATGTATTACTCCTTAGAGTCTTGAGCTATTAAGTCTAGAGTGACACAAGAAGGAAACTTACTGAGGAAAGTTTGGGGTGAGTTGTAGAATACCAATGGCAGTCCCTCTGAAATCTCCCCATTCCTTCTGTAAAAGCAGCACAAAGTACTAAATGATATTACTTCCCAAAGAAGGAAAACATTCAATTTTGGGTGAAAATTAAACCTACATATTTTATTGTTGGAGACAAAATAAAAAAAAAATTAAATGAGCATCACTTAAATCTGTTACCTACAATACATATAGATTTACATTATTGTTTAAAACAGGACTGATTCAAAAATCCGTTCCCCTTCCACACTCTCTATATACAGATTTAACTATCTCAATGGTTGTCAATCTTACCTACTTACAGTAAACAAAAGGTAAAGAAGGATTTAGAATAAAGAAGCACCCCAAGATACATGGGGTAGGCTTGCTATTCAAGAGGAGTCTCTGAGTTGTACTTTAGATCAGAAATTTCTTCTAGCTTATTATGTATTTTCTTATGCATCAATAGAATTGAGTCAACCAGTCTAATTTTAGCTTTCAAGAATTAAAATGATCTTTCAAATGATCTTTCAAATAAAACTACACAAACTGAAGAGGAACACTGAATTGGTATAATATTGGGAAAGCATCATAAGTACAATTTATTAATTTGCAAGAAGGAAAAAAGGAGACCACTTTAAACTACCAAATGCTATTCTTTTTATCATGTCAATAAATGTGCATATGCCCTGGAGTAAGTGTGAGATGGTAGAAATGAATGTACTGTTCCTTCAGCAGCTTTCAGTTTCCACAAGCCTCTCCAAATAGGAGCTTATGAGAATATTGAAAGAGAATATGTTTCTATTTAAATACATTTTTCTTAGGGTCCAGGTTCTAATCTTAAACTAACTGCCTTTCAGACAATGGAGTGACAATCTGCTGAATGGGGTAGGGGGAACTGCTATATTGGTTATATTAAAAGTATGTTGCTCTCAATTGAAAAACTTTGTGATGAACACTGATTATATACAATGCCTTTAGAATTATATACAATACCTTTAGAATTAACCTTTTATGTGCTTAAGACTCCACTGCACTGTTGTTTCCAGGTTAGGACAGGGCTTATACCTAGATAGGGATTTTTATCTCTTTTTTATTTAGATAGAAGGGAAGCAACATATCTTTAATATACTATTTCAAAAAGGCTCATTGAGGAAGGCTGCGCTCATAATTCATTAATAATCATAAACTTTCTTAACCCACACATATAGCATTAATACTAACAATTCCAGGAAATTTTACAGAATTATTAAAATATTTATAATGAGATGTGATAATATGCTTTAGCCTAAATTCAGATCTATGAGAGAATTTCCAACTCATGTTACAAAGTGCGAGTGAGTTTGAATACTTTGATATAAAGGGTAGGGTATCAGAATTGCTAGTTGATAAGCATCAGAATTGCTAGTTGATAAATGACTGATTTATACTAGCCTTGAACTATCTCCTTATCGCTGATATTGTGCAAGTGTTATATTTCTAAGCTATCTTATCATAACTAATCTTAAATGTTGAGAAGAAAGGTTCTCTCAAATTTGTTGCAAATAAAATACCAGTCCAACATGTTAATGTTGCCACTACTATATTAACTAAGTGCTGGGTATTACACATAATATCATTGCTAATCATAGACTGTAACTGATATTTACAGACATGCAAACTATGGTGGTTGTGGTGGAGAAAGCTATGAAAGAAAAATAAACAGAGTAGAAAATTGATTCAGTGGTCTTGAAAATGATAATGAACAAGGAATCCAGGGAGAAGAAGAGAAAGGTTAAGGGTGGTTGAAAAGGAGGCATATTTTCAAAATTATACAAGACCATGAGGAAAGACAATTGAAGAATAATGGGCAACAGAGAACTTAGTTAAAGAAATGATAGAGGAAAAAATTCCCAAACCTGGAGAATTAAACTGCATGGTTTAATGTACATCTCTAGGGCACAGCAATTCCAAAAAGCTGAATGTACATGCTTCTCAAGTACACGTGGGCATTATCTAGTATTAATCAAATATTGGAACAAAATAAGTAACAAATCCATGAAGATTAAAAGCATAATAAGAAACTTAGATGATTATAAAGTTATCAAATGGGAACCCAAAAAAAAGTAAAGCAGAAAAAAATCTCCTATCCATGTACATAACACATATTTAATGAAGAAGTCGAACAAGAAATGAAAAAAAAAATCTCAACACAACCTGCTAGAATTTATGGAGCCTAACAAAAGCAGTACTAAGGAAAAAAAGTATATAACAATACAGGTCCAGATCAAGAAACAAGAAAGAACTCAATAAATAACCTTAACATGGATAGAGTTGGAGGATATTAAGTTGAGAGAAATAAGTCAGGAAAAAGATAAATATGGGATAGTGTAGCTTAAAGTTGGAATATAGAGAATCCAGCAAGGTTTATTTAGAGCCAAATTAACAACAAACATTAGAAAGCTGACTAGAGAGCTGAGACCACCAGAGGAGAAATGGGAGGCAGAGGAGCAAGAGCTAGGTGTGGCAGAAGCACAACAGGATCTGGGTGCCTTGGTGGTGAGTGGGATGTGATAACACCTGTCAGGGGAGATTTTACACTTCTAAACACAAGTAGCTACTTAAGCTAATGTTTGAGCAAAAATAATTATAATAGCTTAAAAATATTACCAAACTATATTAAGAACCATCAGTTGCTTCATAGCAAATTATTAATTTATAACACCTGTATATAATAAACTCATATAAAAGAAGATTAACATAAATATGGATGCTGTTACTAACACTGACTAAATATTTTGTTAGCATTCAGTTTTTGCCACCCCTAATTTGTTTAGATTCAAAGTCACTTAGAACATCCTTTTAACCGGACAGTGATCCTGAGTAACTTATGTCTGGTGTTAATTAACATGATCACTGTTGCCTCCATATTTTGTAACTGAGGATTACGATGAATATGCAGGTTTAGTGGCACTGAGCTTTCAATCTGCTTGGTCTTTATATGATGCAAAGAAACACCTGTTTGCTTTAATTACACACAAAAAAATCCTAAATTGCAAAGTGAAAATATCCAAAAGCTAGGATATTACTTTTCTACAATTCACTACTGCTGTGTCAAGAATATCTAATCACAATTACTTTTGAGGAAAATTACAGATGAAAACCCAAAACAATGATGAAAATTTAATATTGCAAAGTACCTATGTAAAGATGTTTTTTCACCTGAAAATAACTTGCATCTCCTTTTCCTAATAAAGCCAACAGTTGTTTATTGTACCATTCTTTTATATGGCTATTTGTTTAAGAACTTCTTAAGGAAACTGATATCCTTAATTGTATAGGTACCAGTGTCTTTTAAATAATAAACATACAAAAAAAAAAAAAAAACCTTTGCCACCCTGTTATATACCTTATTAATTTTTATAATAAAAGATGTTTTTACAAATGTGAGAAGTGATGAAGGGGAATTATCGGAATAATGCACATCACGCAATAGTCAGGTTTAGGGAGAAGAACAATAGAAATAATATGTAATAGAAATAATAATGTGTGTGTTCGTATAAATAATGAAGCACTGATTTAAAACCTGCTTATGCAAATCATTTTTATATTTCATTTTCAAGTATCCATCTAGTTTTGTGATAGAGGGATATTAAAAGTCATTTTATAACAAATGCCATTTCATTGAGACTTTTCACTTTTATGTTTACTGTCCAATTTCTGTCATAGAAGAATTGTAATATGCAGAGGATATGCCTTTCTTTCACTAAAGAATCTTTTTTTAATCCTTTTAGCTATCAAAATTCATCTTCTGTTATACTTTTAAATAAGATTTTATTTGAACAGTATTATTCCACTGATAAAAATTGATTCCTTGGGGGAGAGGGGGAACTGCTATAGTAAATGGTAGGTGTTCAAAGTGCTAGTCATTAAAATGAAATATTATTGGGGGAAAAACTCTATATTTAAATTTCTGCAGGGTATCAGTGCATTTTGCTTATATTAGTAATCAAAAGTCACTTTTCTACAATAAAAATTTCAAGTATGAGATTTCAATTTTAAATAATATGAAGTCACATGGTTTTATAATAGAAAATAAAACAATAAAAATGAAACATACAACAAATTTCCTATGTAAGAGAAATAAACCAATCCTTGATATTGTTTACCACTATAGGTTGCTTCATGATAAAAATTTTTCTAAATGACTTTAATTCTTATCTTTCACACTTTCACCTCCTGAATTTGACAAGAGGAGAAAATAAAATTGTGGGGTATACACCATCCCTCAACATAAAGTTATGTGATCTCAATATTAAGAGCACAAAAAAAGTTGAGAAAATAAAAATTTTCTAGGACAAGCGCTGATACATTATGTGCTTCTACTAAAGGAACTATTACAATTTACAAGTTGTTTTTTATAAACACAAATAGGTTAAGTGTCCGTTGTTAATACCACAGAGAAACAGCTCACACCCAACTTTTCTAGAAATGAAGTCATGAAAAAAAGAAGGCATAGGAAAGTTTACGAGAGAAAAAAAGTTCTGCCTTGGGGGAAAAAATGAAAGTACACCACAGCTGTAAAAGAATTGATCAAAAACATCAATGCATAGCAAAGGTTAATGCAGTAATTTATGAGACAAGTAAATATTGAAGGAAAAACACCTATTGTATTAAATGGTGAAGTTTCTAGTAGAAGAAATGTAAGTTAGTAGCTCAGGGGAAAGGTTATCTTTATTTCCCATCAGGCATAGCAAGTGAAACGGATGTCAGAAGACATAAGGAAGGCATTTCACAGGTATATATTGTGGGCATGCTCAGTCCCGAAGGAAATTAGTGGACTAAATTTCTTTGAAGAAATAATTATCTAAAGTAAGGAAACCTTTAAAGCTCTTTGAACCCTAAAATGGGCCATTCCTTTGTTGAAATCTCATGAAAGTAGAGAAAAAGTATGCTACATTCTGTCCCTTTAAAGGAAAAAGCATTAACTTTCATCAACCTAAACCGGAAATAATTTAATTGTCATTGCCACAGAGTTCTAAATCCATCCAGCACACACCTGCTTCACAACACAACATGTGCTGCCTTTCTCCCATGACAATATGCATATGACAAATGGAGCTATGGATGTCTAAATGAATGATTTTTAAAAAGTCCCAAAATATACTGGAAAAATGAATGTCATGAAAAAATTGATACTACATATTTCAAATGAAATTTAGTGCTTTTTTGTAATGCTAAAAAAAAAAATCAAAAGCAAAAGTTGAGAATTATCAAATGTAAAATTTTACAGATATTAGCTTGGTTGGATATTAGCCATAATTAGTTTAATGTTGATAAAAATTATACAAGCAATAAAACTTTGATAAATATTATCAAACAATGTGACAAATTTTTAACTTTTGGTTTCTGATGGATGTTATTAAACCTAATGTCCAGTTTGGTGCATTCTTAAAACAGACCCAGACAAAAGATGGTAAGTATATTTGTTCAGTAGAAAATTTAAGATTGGTATTTCCCCATTCATGCTGTGGTTTATCTTTGAGTATTTTCAGTATTTACTTAGGTATTTTTCCATACCAATTAATTTATATCCTTGCAATTCATACCTATTAGACCATTTTGAATATAACCACCTTATTAATTGTGCTCAATGCCCTCTAACTGTCCCTTTTATCAGATGTAAAGGTATTACTGGCATGATGCGCTGTCTCCAAAATCAGTTGTTTTTCCATAGCTCCAGTTAACAGTGGGCAGTCCCTTCCTCTATGGCCATAACTTCTTTCTCTAGTTCCCTATAGTCCAATGGAGAGAGGAGCATTTCACAGCTGCTAATCTCTGGATTTGTCATATTTCCATTTGGCTGTTTTTAGCTCTTTCAATTACTAAGTCTAGATTGAAGTCTTTGTGTTTTGCAATATAACACAGGCATTGTTTCTCAGATTCCACCCACAGTTATATTGCCTGACAAATACATACCACAGAGTACTCAGGACCACAAATAAGGTGGCACTTTTGTATTTATGCAAAATTATTAGTTTAATGTCAGATGGGTAAAGAAAGACACTCTATCTCATTGATTCTTTAATCCATCTTTAGATTTGTGGTGGGATCCTTCTGATCTTGAACTCCACTCTCAGCAAATCAATCTTAAGCTTTACTGAATGTTCTATCACCATCTGGACTCAGGTATCTCATTCCCATGCTTTGCTTCCTTAAAAGATTTATCATAATTCTAGACGCTAATAATGGGAGTGCTACCTGGTAGTTAAACTCTGAAAGACTCAGATGTCTTGTTTCCACCTAGTTTGATATTTCAAACATATTCATAAAATTCTATTTTATTGATCACACTTTTGTTTTAGCTATTATTTCCTCCTGGTTTAATCTCTAGAAATTATGCCACAATTAGCTTATTTGTAAATCAGTGTAAACTTAGTTATACATTTCTAATTCTACTTCTTCCACAATCCACCTCTACCTCAACAAACACTCCTATCTAAGTCCAGTCCTGGTCGTGCATCAGGATTACTTGGTTGCTTCATAACTTCAGTATGACAAAAAACCATGACTCCGTTATGTCGCTACTAAATTTATGCAGAAAATTAAGTAGAATAAAATCATTTTGCCAGACACATTCTATTAATTTTGTTGATATGAAAACAATTCTGCTTAAAAGATATTTCCAGTTATCTTCAGAAAAGCCAAGATATTGAAGAAATAATGAGATGAGTTTAATATTTATGAAAAATGTTATTATTGCTGTCCTTATGGATGAATGATAAAAGCATTTTTGATAACATAAAAGCTAAAAAATTTTAGGTATTCAAATTCCATCCACCATTTGAGGTTCAATCCCTATTTCTTGTTCAGAAACTTCCCCATATCATTCTTTCTATTTTTCAACTCAGAGTATTTGAACATATCCTTTGTTTCTTATTAGTATCCTCATAACACTTTCTATGGACCTCATCTATAATATATGAAAGTGTGTTATGATTATCCATAATACACCCTGAGTTTCTTCTGTACAACTTCTATAATAACCTATAAACTACAATAATCATCAGGTTCTCTAAGACAAGACATATGTTAAGTCCTATTATAGTTCTTAGAGCATAGTAGAAAATAAGTGTATGTTTTATTTAACATAGCTTTTTTTTCAATACATGCTGTATTACAAGTTCTTTCACATTGTCTAACGTCTTCTATTTGAAGCAAAATGTAAATTGTAGTGGGAAGGAACTACATCAAAAAGAAACCCAGCAGTGCACAGGAGTAACTATATAGAAGAGATTTATTGAAGAATGTTGCTATGGTTTTTTTCAATATAAGATTAGGTGAAGAGAACCATGAGAAAATTCAAAAATTTATGTCTACAATACACAATTTTGAACAAGATAAAATGCACCTTACACTAATAAGGAATTTATTCCTTCAATTGTTTAACATTAGAAACATAATTTCATTACAAATGACATCCATTAACGAGATATTAATGAAAGCCTACTCAGTAAGTGCCATCTACAGATTATAATCAAATAATCACAAAAATGAATTAACACTAAAAAGAGAGCTATTTTAATGTAGTAACATGATTGTGTGAGAATCCAATTACTAATAGATTCTCACTTAAACTTATAGAGGAACGGATCACACACCTGTTCTATGAGATGAAGACCTTGAAATGTAGTGTAGAGAATGAGTAGCAATTCTCCCTACAAATAGAAAGGTGATCAAGAAGACTAGATAGATGGAATTCCGTTAAGTGTTACAACAGGCACTTCTGAAGAACTGAAAATCGGCCACCAAGTCTGAGTCACAGACACCAAATGGAAACAAAATTTATTAAGGCATCCAGAGAAAGGGGTTGGAACAATCAACTATTACTCTGTGACATAAAACAGATTCATACTTTGATCTTCATTCTATGCCTTGAGATAAGCCATTGAATAATTTTAAACACAGTACAAATTCATATGCTATTAAAACATCTCTTTGGCATTAATGCAGAAAAAAAGTATGGCTTTCAACACGCTTGGGAAAAAGTAAAATGTTGACTTCTTACTCTAGTTCAGATGAGAAAAACATGGCTTAGATTAAAATGAATACCATGGAGGAAGAGAAAAGCTGACACATGTGAGAGATAGTTAAAACTGATAAAATGACTTAGTGATGCAATTGGATATGGTAGATATAAGGAGAAGAAAGGAAAAGTTGAAACATTAGATTTGAGTTTAAAATTTATTGGCAAAAAATGTCATTGAAGTAGATGTGGTGGAGATTATATGTTTAATCTGAAGTATGAATGATTTTAGATGGCTATGAAGTATGTGGGGAGAAAACTTGATATAAACTCAGAAGAAAGTTTATTGGGATGTCCATTTAAATTTTAAATTAATTATTACAACTGACACTAAGAATAGAAATGATATCATTTATAAAGAGATCAGAAAAGGGTAAGCACATAAACATTGAGGAAATTCCACATTCGATGGCTTTGGAAAAGAGAAGTTGCTAAAAGAATGATCAGAAGAACAAAAGAAGAGGAAAAAAGTGCAATTACATAGATTGATGAGAGTATTTTAAAAATAACAAAGATAGAGGGTAACAAGGAATGTTCATTGAATCTAGCAATGAAAATGGTTGATGATCTGTTTTTGATGTGTAATATACTGAGAGGGAATAAAATTTAAAAAACAATAGATCAAATATTTTAAGATATTTTCTTACCATTGGCTATATAACAGAAGACAAAGGTAAATCACTATGGATAGATATAAGACCTCAGGGAAATGAAGTCTAAAAATCACATTTTAATAATAATTAAATGAATCTAGTTTTAAGAAACTACTAGAGCACACATGAGCTGGCAGGGGGGTCAGTTGAAAAGGAGTTTTTCCAGCGGCCAACAGGAAGACTTAAAGCACAGGTGTAATTATTCCTCTTTTGTCAAGGGAGACTCACCTTCTCAGCTGAAACTCCATTTATAAAGGAGAGGCTGTGTAAGTTCATAAGTTTGCACTGTTGAAAGCTAATGGAGTTTGTATAGAACATCTGGAATTTCTTCTAATGAGGTGACTGTGAAATGGTAATGATTTTGAAGGTTCAAAAATACGGAAAGAAGTTTGAAATAATATTTCGAATAATGAGAATAAAAGTCGCTTATGAAGAATGAAATAGGATACCTGGGTAATTCATCAAAAAATAGACTCCGGAAATAACAGAAGTTTAAGTGTACTATAGCACATAAGAGTAATATTCCATTCATAATGTAGAAGGAAATGGAATGGGGATACATATTGCTGTTAGAGATGATTGCTTAATGATATGATAGTGTTATTGCAAGAACAGAAATCTGAATAATGTAGGTAATCACATAGGCATTTGAGCACAAATAAATAATTTTCTAAAACATCTGGATTTACAGAGTTGGATCTTTGGATCTATAGTCCACACTGTTCACCAATAACAACAAAAAAAATAATAATGTACAGTGATAGATCCTTTCCCTCTATTATTACAATTGCCTTGGTTAGTCCATTTTCTTGTTCTTCATTCTGAACTCTGATGGAATCTCCTGTTTATTATTTTCCTCAGTTACATGCAAGAGAAAAATCAAATAATATGTCCAAATAGTATGTACCACGAATCACTATTGTGGTTACTTCAATTTGCCTCTCAGTTTTACATAAGAATTACTTCCATAAAATTAATAAATTAAATAAATTAAAATTCTATTAGTTGCTGTTGAATCAGGTACAATGACAAATATAAAATCCCTTAGGTGTTCAGTAAGGTAAGTTAGCCAAAATAACCTTGAATAATAGTGCAAGTTAGTAAAAGATAACCTTGAATAATAGTGCTGTTCCTAAAAAGTCTGTCTTTCATTAACAAATGAAGTAGTTCTTATAACCCCATCAAAATACATGGGGGTGTACTTGGGTTCATAATCTTGGCTGGAAAGATTAGAAATTTCAAATAATCTTTGCTGAAGGACTCACCTCTATTGTTATAGAAATAAATCTCAATGGAGGTTCCTAAAAAATTCTGTGAACACAAAATTGATTCTTTCTGAGGCTAACTTTTCAAGTCACCTTTTATCACTGCTTTAATTGGGGTGAAAAGTCAAACATGAACAAACACTAAATGTGAAATGACTTCCAAAGTATCTTCTACAAGTTTTACCATTTGTTTTGCTATGCAGTAACAAGGTTCACTACCTTCCCTATATACAATATTTGTGTAGTTGGCTTCTGCTACTCGATGAGTAAGTCAATGTATTTTAGATTGTGTTATGTTATAAAGCCAATTTTGACAGGAAATTGTATATAGCTTCAAAGAAAGATTTAGCTGTCAGACATAATGAAATGTCTACCAAGAGAGAAAATTGCAAATAGGAAGCTTTACGTTTTCATGCACCTACAGAAGCATCAAATAACAAGCAGTAGCGATCAAATATCTGAGCTTACAACAAACACTAAATCAATTCTAAAAACTTTAAGATCAGTAGAAAATTTTACTGCATCTATGCTTGTACTTGACCAATGGTGTAGGGTAACCCTATAACATGGTGGTCCACATTCCCAGAATAGAACCTTGCTTTACCGGACCCAAAGAAAGCAGAGAAAAATTTATTCACAAATTATTAGATGTGTTTGTTCTAAGGTGATTCAGGTTATCTAAAGAATTGATGCAATATGATTTGTGTTTTTCCTAAATTGAAACACAGGTCAGGTTATTTCTCAAAAACTATGCAAAACAAAGTCTCAAACACCTGGGGCAGAATATTACAATGGGAATATACAACATGCCACCAAAGGTGGTAATAAAAGGTGGTGATGTTTGTTGTAACTAGAACTTTCAAAATAGCTACATACATGGGAGAATGCACATCCTAGTAAAAGAAAATATGCAGAAAAGGTCTGAGGAGATCCTAAACTTTTCACCTTGGACAGATCTCAAGACTCAGAATATATCTAGTATTATTGAAGGAGTGGATAGGCACCAAGTCAATCTGAAAAAACTGAAATGTGACTTTTGGTGACTTTTTTTTCCAGAACCTCCCCTTGAGATTTATTTCTATGACAATGGGAGCTAGCCCTTCCGCAAAGATTACTTGACATTTCTAATCTTTCCACGCAAGACTATGAACCCAAGTAAGCTCCCATGTATTTTGATGGGAGTATAAGAAATAGTTCATATGTTAATGAAAGGTAGACTTTTGAGGAACAGGAACTATTATCGGTGATTATAAGTGACTTTAGATACTGCCATTCAAGGTAATCTCTATCAAAATACTAGATGAACACAAGTGAAGGAGCAGTGACTTGATTTTCAGTGTCCACAAACAATAAAGAATATATTTTTTTTTCCAAAAAGTTGTTTTAGAAAGCTACTAAACAAATTAGCCTTCAACAACAAGAGAAAGACCAAAGGAGGAAAATTTGATTTCCAGACTGACTAACCAAATGTTCAATTTGATTGACAAAACAAATTTTCAGTTTTTAAGATAATTTAGAAGGTATACAAATAAAAAAGAAAACATGCCATTTAGGGAATAATTAAATCTTCTGAAGCATCCTGGAGAAAAAAAACAGATTTATTACACAAGGACTTCAAAACAAGTGCAGTGAATATACCCTAAGAGTTCTGATAGTTAATTAAATCAACATATATGTTGAAGGAATCATAGAAGGAGCAAAGAGCAGCAAGGATATTTGAAGAAATGCAAAAAATCTCCAAATTTGATGAAAGTTGTGAATCCACAAACTTAACAGACTTCAAATAAATAAACTCAAATAGATCCATATCAAGACACACTAGAACCACACTATCAAAGTTAATGACAGAGAATCTTTAAGATGGAATGAGATAAACGTGTTATATATAAAGAATCCTCAATTAGATTAAGGAATGATTTAGCATCCAAATTATGGATGTTAGAAAATAATGGAATGCAGAGATCAGGTGATATTTTATGGAGCTGTTCATTTTATACCTATTATCTATCTTCATAATGTCTAAAGTCTCTAACTTTCTAATGGATGCTTTTTCCTTGAGCATATTTTTATCAAAGAATATGGAGTCTTCCAAAGTAGATGGATTTTAATATCATTGAAAAGAGAAACAAATGTTGAGACAGATTTTCTTATGATCTTCAACAAAGCTAGTAAGGGAGTCTGGTAAAAGTGAAAAAGTACAGTTATCTTTATTAAAAAAAAAAAGTGTTCACTGGCCCTGCACCTTTTGATTTAAACTATAAACTCAAATAAATTACTGCAAAATCCACTACATAAACATTTTTTTAGTTTAGCAAAATTGTTACAGTTGATTGAAAGAGCAGATGGTGATATGTGTGATTGTGGGCAGTACTTTCCTAAACCTAATTCAGAATGCTTTGGGGCAGGGAAGAGGCAGGTATAATATATAACTTAGATTTACATTTTCACCTTAGACAGTCATCAAGTACATCTGCTCTTAGACATCAAAGAAAAACAAAATCCCTTTAGTATTAATCCATAGGCTCATCAACTGCTTTGGAGAATGAGGTGAGATATCATGAGAAATATGTACTTGATTGTGTGATGTGTTTAATTTACAGATACTTTAACCAAATAGAAATGCTGACATATGATGCTATTACAATAGTATCATTTCAGATGCTGTATTTGTCATTTGAATATTGATTTGAATACTATATTTGATTCTGAGAATAAAAGCAAATATCTCTAATTAGCATCACAAATTCTTGAGTATTTCACAAAAAGTTTCTACTGTGCATAGCCAGATTCTTATCAACTAACTTTGATCTTTATGTCTAAAGGAAAATCACATTTTATATTGGATTGCACCAAGTAAATAATTTTACAATTGAATAAATCTAGCTCCTAATAAAAAGCAATGATTTTCAAGAAGTTATACAGGTTATTAGAGAAAATTCTAGTAATTAAATTGCGTCTCAGTGTGTATACACATGAAGAAAATGTGTGTGTAATTATGAAAGTTCCTCATTCTTCTGTAATGAAAGTTACTATCCCGCATAAAAAAAATCTTGGAAAGGGGAAGGTCAGAGAATCCAGGTTTGGTCAATTTAACAGTTTAGCAGTGTGATAAACCAATAAACTTTCCATATTTCTACTGTAATCTTAGATGTGACACTTTGTGGTTAGGCTGGTTTCACATATGGTCATAAGCATATCACTCATGGTCACTCACACTCACACTGAGTTGCAAGTAGTCTTTGGGGAACAAAATTCCCTAGTCCTTCAAGTGAAATAGAGAGATTTATTCCCCCAAGTAATGAATTTATCTTCTAATATAATTTGACCAACTTGTCACCCTATTCATTTTTGGACAAGTAACAGTCAACAAAATGTCAAAAGAAATAATAAAATATTGATGATGTTGATGACGATGATGAGCAAACTAGTGTTAAGTGGGTTTATGCTATATGTCAAATTCATAATATTTAATATATATGTCTAATATACATCCCACATTTCTGAATACATATGTGTTCATGTAGAATGGAATCTGTTAAGGTAAGAAATAGCACTATCTACAGTCTCTTACTTTCTAATATTCCGTAACATCAGATGTACTTAAGGAAGATTCGTAGCAGAAAAAAGTCCCTTGGTAATTAATTTGTTACTGTTGTGCTTTAATAAGAACAAAATATAGGGAATTAGATTTAGTGGAGATCTTAATATTCATTTACTAAAAATAACTATCCTTCAAAAATCTAATTTCTAAGTATATAATACAGAACTTTCAAATATAGGCAAAAAATTTGTGTTGGAAAAAACTGTTTCATCAGAGTCCAGGATATTGCATAATTTCAAACTGAAGTTTAGGACAATCAGAATAAAAATCTATCCTTTCAACCACACACACATGCAAGCATGTAGATCAACATATAAACAAAAAGCTACAAAACTTTCCATTTTCATTTATTTTCTGGATTTGCTAATAACAAAATTGCCTATCACCACTTTTCCAAATGTTTTGGTTTATAGAGGAACTTACATTTTTTTACTTAATTGATATTTCTTAGTCCTCAGTAATTCAGATTTCTGTGCTCAAAATGACAAATGGTGTACATTTTATTTAACTTGATAAATTATATATATATCAAATTTATGGGATGTTTGTAGATTCAGAGATGGTGTTAAACTGGTTAAAATGTTTCAAATTAAAACATTATCTTCATGTGATGTAAAGTTTGACAATAAACTCTTAGAGAACCCCTTTAGAATAATTTTTCTACATCAACACTAAACTATTAGTAACATGCTAAATATATTTTCTAATAAATATGAACATAAATATTATTATGTGGAACTAAAATATATATTATATAACCTTCAAATCTACCAGATATCTGACCTACTTTTGTCCCATCTGTATCTAGATTCTAAGTTTCATTTAAAATTGAGATATGCTTTTTTAAATTCTATCATATTATTATTCTACTCATCTGCAAGCCATCAATTGTTGCAAGCAAATTTTGAAATTAGACTGGAATTATAACAAAGAAGTAGATAAATTTCCACTTAAATTATGCCTACCAGTGTAAACTAAAATCTAGCAGAATGAATGGGGGGGGGGGCAATTTACCAGTAAATGTTGCATATTAAACCTGTGTGTTTCCTTACTAAGGTTAAAGACATTTAAAGTATTGTTGCAAAAATAAATTTAATATAGTTGTGTTAGAGTGGAGTGTTTCTTCCTGCTCAGTAAACTTCTCAGCAGTGATTTCTTTTCACTTTTCCTTATTAGTCTAAAGAAAAAAGAGAAAAAAAGAAAACTAAGTGAATGTAAAAGGTAAAATGCAAAGAATGTCCACAAATGCAAAGGCTGTTTGTACCCATTGAGAGCAAGAGATAAAGTATAGGAATTTTACCAAACTAATAACAAATCCTGAAAATTTGCTGTAAAACTAAGGCAACCAGAAGAGGAGAAGGAGGGATGAAAGCAGAGTTAGAGGGAGTACATGGTTCTCCATAGTGGAGAACCATGGGTGTGTTGGTGTTAAGTGGGTGTGATGACATACACCTGAAAAGTTTAGAAACTATAAATCATACATAGTGTTGCAAACCATAGTGTTGCTGCAATAAAAAAAAATGAATATAAGGTAATTCTATTTCTCTTTTCTTTACTAAGGAATTGACTTAATTAGAAATCAATCTTAGATAGCTAGACTCTATTTTAGATGTTTACTTCTGATTTTTCCCCCAAATATGCTTTTTCATTCTAGCCAATTGCAGTAAATGAGATATATTGTTCTTAGGATTATGATGGAATCTTAGAAAACCCTTGACTTCTTTCATTTCTCATCGAATCCATCTATAAATATTCCCGACCTAGCTTTCAATATCTATCTAGAACTCTTCTGCTTTTCAACACTGTTCTTATTTGAGTTACTATTATTTTTCTCCTGAATTTTTGATAGCTTACTATTATGTCCACACACTCCTCTGTTATTTTACAACTTGATATCCATAAAATAATCAGAGTGATGGTACTAAACCATAATTCAGACTAAACTACTACTCTGCTCACAATGGTATTCTTATTTTCATCAACCTGAAATCTCATACGGTAGCATTCAAAGATTTTAGTACACTGTCATCATCTCTACAATCCTGAAAAAATAATCACTATGATATTCAAGACTATTTAAACAAAATTTAACAAATGTATGTGAAAGTATGTCCAATTATCTGGAATGAGTGTTTTTTTTCACATTTTTATTTATATTAATGTTTAACTGAGGTAACTTTGGGGTATCCCATAAGGTATTATCATCATAGTATAGTCACCAACAAATCACCCACCACCATATTCATTGTGTTTCTTCTTTGTTCCTATATGTCCCTACCCTTTATCTTCTTTGGTTCTTTAGTAAATTTTCAGGGGTTAGCTTCAAGGTTGTATTTCTTTAATTCTTAGTTTGATTTCTTTATATTCCACATATTAGGAACAAACTTCACTCCCACTTTGGGACAAAAGATTCCTCTGGAGAAATTCAGGTCAAATATAGACTGAATACAGTCTTTCAAGTGAGTTCTTACAGAGAAAACCACACTAGCCAGTTTGTGATGTTTGATGAACTCTGACTGGCTTATAATCTCATTTTGTATTCTATGAGAGTCCCTGGGTTATTGATTTCACCAGGATTGTAGACTGTTGATTTTTAAGTTGCCCGTAGGATTAAACAATATGATAGAGGAATAGGCCAACTGAGATATCAGAAAGCTCTCAGTTCCTTACAAAATTAGGATGATGATGGTGATGATGATGATGATGATCATGATGATGATGATCATGATTATCTTCATCATCATCGTTATTTGAAAAACAGTCCATGAAGTGTTGCAAGCCTTTAGCTAGTTCCTAGAGTTCTGAGAATCTGATTTTGATATTTTATCTTGTCAACTTTTTAATCATTGTTTTTAATGAAGAAACCAATGATTGCACCACTTAAATTGTTTCATGGGGACCATATTTTAAATTTCTTTATTTCATCTCTTATTAATGCAATAGACATTTCCATAATCATTTCATGGAAAGAATAAAGTGTTTTTGTTGCTCCCTAATAGCACGGCTATTTGTCTAGACTAACAAATAACAAAGGAAATAAATTTAAACTTAGAAATGAGAGAATCGCAATCAAATAGCTCAAAGATTATCACTTTCACAGGTGACAATGCCCTGGAAGTTATTTAGAAGGTATACTTGATATTTGCTGAAATATGATGGAAACATGCAATATCATTACATTTTTATATATTTCCATTTAGAGTAAAAGTCAAGCTGGATAATTATAGGTATATGCATTGTATTAAACATTTGTGAATAAATGTAAGTCAAAAGTTGTGATAAATGTCATGTTAGCATTTTATGAATGAAAACTAAATAGATTGTCCAGTTTTAAAAGGGAAAGTTCAATTTTCTGGAAAAATGGCACAGTAATGAAATTTTGAATAATTTTATGTAATGCACACTATCATATTTCAACTAAAATATTTTTCTAATTGCCAAAAAATAGTTCACCTCTAATTTCCCCAAAATAAAAACTTCAGTGTAGTTAAGGTTACTGGCACAGAAAAGTAATAATCATGAAAACACTAACAATATTATATCACATAGTTTATGAGTTAGTTTGTCTTTGCTTGCACTTGGTATCATTATTCAATTGTCAATATTCTATTTGATACTCAAATATAACAATGCCTTTTTTTTGTGAGGAGGACTGTATCACATAGTTTTGTATGTATTAACACACCATTTTCAGCTCTCTCACATATCACTCTTTTTCAACTCAGTTGACTCTAGACATAGTCAATATTCTGTCACGCTAACTTTTGCATTTTTCAGAAAGTCACATCCCCCTGTGTTCTGGACAGCATTTCCTCATCTCTTTAATTTTATTCAAAGTATTATTTTCTGTCATTGTCCAGATTCTACCCAGAGTAATCCACCTGTTCTCTTACATTTATTTATTTTTTAGATTTAAATATCTGCTTCATTGTCTCTCAAATGTTCTCAAACTTTCTGAATTTCTCTTTCCATACTATGTTTTCTTTTTAACCATCAATATTCATAAGTTTTGTAACTTGGACTTTTATGTAAGAATTTAGTGCATTCCATTACTGAATTTGTAAGAAGTGCTTAAGATAGCAATGGTAAATAAAAAGTGCCTTTTCTTAAGTGTAGTAAGACATAGATTGACTTAAGGAAATGGAGCCCAACAAAAGTGAATTTATTAAAAAATTCAGACTGAGGGCAAGGGTGGATGGGTACAGCTTCCAGATATATCAGGGAAAGCTGTTTGAATTCTCAGCTGCAGAAAGATAATTTTGTACAGTCCTCAAGGAAAACATTTATATTTTCTAGTATTCTTACAGAGAATTTCTGGGGAGGTGTTTTGTTAGTGCTATCTATTCATATTGTCAATGTATTGATGAAAACAAAGAAACTTGCTAAATTTACTACCTATTTAACACCTCATATTCTGGAAGGTGAAACTATTAGCAATGCCATATTTCCATATCTTTTTAAAATTGTTTTTCAAGTTACCATTTGCTCAGAGACAATTTTTTCCTGTTGTTGATTCAATTTCTTCACACAAGATCAGTTTAGCTATTTAGCATCCATACCTTAGTTGAGAATAGGGATGGGTACCCTTTTAATTCTTATTTTTATACATAACTTTGCTTCTTTGATGTTAATTATAAAAATATCAATGATCTTTTCATACATCTATACCTACTTGTGTTTATTTAGCTACCTATTAGCTAATCTAACTATATATATAGAGAGAGAGAGCGCTCTATGTATAGATCTATAAATCTCTATATAAAGTATATCTATATCTACCTATAGTTGTAATATATACATGGTCTCATGCAACAATTTAAAATTCGTTATTAATTTTCACCGGTCTATACACAGATCTATAGACCTAAAGATAGATTATCATAGATATCTATTTATAGATTATCTATAGATCCATGAACCTATAGATCTAGAGAGCTATCTCTATTGATCAGTTGTTCAACAGAGAGAGAGAGAGAGAGAAGAAATTAATAACCAAGTTTAAAGTGTTGCATGAGACCCTGTCGTGACCGAGGAAACACACCTGCTAGAACCTGCTGGGCTGCTGAGAGCACTGGCGCGATTTGGAAGGGCTCATCATTTCCAAGGGATGTCAACACTTCAGCTGCATTTACATGGTAGTCTCCTTAGTCAAGCTGCTCCCTATTCCCTGCTCCTACTCCCTTTTTCCTTGCCCTTTTTTTCCTGTTCTTGAATATCTCCTTTCAATTCTCCTTTGTCTTGAGAATCAAACCTGTAGAAAATAAGGAGCTAGCTAATTAATAGCAAACAACAATATGTCATAATTCTCACCCTTCCTTTGTATAAAACAACTATAAAAGATTCTGTCTAACAATAAACTGTACTGCAAGCTTCCTTTGTGCAGTCTCCTGTCTGGTTTGTCCTGCACTTCACTTGCCCTAGGTCTCAGGTTCACTAGTAACCCACATAAATTATGAAGGATTTCTCATTTATTTGCCAAGATGATATACCTGTATAAATGCTCTGTCAACAAACATCTGTAGACATAAATTGGAGTTCTGGAACTATAGGGAGAAATCAGTAATTATGGTAATATTTAAAATCCCTTCTTAGCAACTGGGCTCAACGTGTAAATTTCTGAGGAATATAAAGCCCTATCTTTTGACTCAAACCACTTGTTCCCCTCCTTAAGAACCTATTTTCCATAATCTTGTTTCAATTACTTTCATTCAATCAAATAAAACAAGTAATTTAAAAGCAATCATGTTCTTAGAGCTATTATAAAAAGAAATGTTACTTGAAATGTCATAAGACATATTACCACCTATCAAGATGAGTAGAAATATATAATTTATACTCAGTTATTTTATATTCTAATAAAATGATTTTACATTGATGTCAAGCATAGGTTTTCAAGTTGAGCTGTGGGGACCTCAGAAACATTCCACTGTTTTTGAATTTTATTTTTTCATGATTAAACAATAGAGTTTTCACAGTTAGATGACAATGTGATTAGATCAATTATATCTATATAAAAGTATGCATGCATAGTTCACTTAAAAATTTTACTGTTAATTTCTAACATGGTAAATATTTATAGACATAAACCTAATCTCTTTGTATATATATTTATAAATATATATATAAATTATATCTATATATAAGTATATAGATATATAAATATATATTAATTATAAATAAATTATAAATAAATATATATTTCACTATATAAATATATATATTAATTAGAATGGCTTGGAAATAAAAGCTTGTGAACCACTAATTTAGAGGGCACACATTTGTAAGGTCATTTACTGTAGAGATATTAATACTACTTTTTTAATACTGCATTGATTTTTTTAACTACTTCATTTTTATTTGCAATAATATTTTAGTTATATTTATTAATAACTAAATGGTATTTGTAATCTTTCTCATAAAAAGGTAGAAAATCTCAGAAGCACATAAACTTACAAATTTTTATTTTGAAAACAAGTTCTAACATTAATTATATATAAAAGCCTGAAAACATCAGTTTAAACATATATTTCTAGAAAATGATTAAATTAACCAAATATAAAACATGACAATTATATTTTAATAATTGCATGCTACATGACTCAAATATAATCCTGAATGTCATTATTTGAGGCTTCAGAATTTTACAAATATATTTAAATAAAAATGGAATGCCCAGTAGATATAATTGCAAAACAACTGAAGCTCTATTCTAAACTGTAGTAATTGATCCTACAGTGAGATTTATTCTGTAATCATAGAAGTCAATGGCATTTAGAACTAGAATAAATTAAGGCAAATGAAGAGGAAAATTGTATTTTGTGTAACATTTAGTTCATTATAGGCTTAAACAACTATGTCAATCTATGTTCATCAATAGAAATTAATAGTTCTTGTAGATATAATTGAATCAAAATATTATCTCAAAGAAACAGGCTATATTACAGAAGTACTGAAATTATTGCTTTTATTTAAGCTGATTTGCTTTTTAAGTCCTCACTACAAGGCATTAAAAAAGTGGATAAGTTGCAACACTATGCACTATTGCATAACATCTTTTATATTTTAAGAAGAGTAGAGAATGCAATTGTTCTCTGTAGATTCATGGGAACTTGTTCCTTAGATATCACATTGTGTTTTTCTCTCTGCATCAGTCAAATCACTAGTCCCAAGATTAATTTGATGTTGAACACAGATTGTGGAAACTGTTCCACTGAAATTTATAGACTCTAATTCTGAATGCAAGTTTATTACTAATAGATGCACATTATGTCTATAGTTTTGCATAATATTATAGTAATAGTAGTAGTGGTACACTGATATAGTTATCAAGGGCATTCTCTTATTTACAGTGAATTTGACTGTTAGAATTACATTTTACTATTTCTTGTAAACATACCTCTAACATCTATAATCTTTGATCTTCTCTACTTATTAGAAGTTGTACCATATAATCAAAGCAATTTTATATTTCCTGTCTGATAATCCTAATTTCTTTGTTATATCTGACTCTCATCCTGAATATTTGTCTCCTCAGTCTATATTTTTGTCTTGCAATTTGGCATGACTTCTAGTGTTTTCTTAGGGAAGCCAATATGGTCTATTTGGGTAATAGAAATTGAGGTAAATGGACTTTAGTTTGAGCATTCTTGCTAATTATTTTTTGTTTGTCTACTTATTTATTTATTTGTTTGTATGTTTGTTTACTTTTGTAGATACAACTGCCCAAATTTGAAACTATTCTAGTGTTCCTGTTTTGGTCTTCCCATTGACTCTAGGCTTCCCTAAAGTCTTCTTATCTTGAGAAAGTCTGTATCTTACATCCCTATGAGATATAATCCACTCTTTTACTGGGGAACTGTTGCTATGATAATCAGGTGTAGAGAGGATGAGTGTATTGTAATTTTCAAATCAAGTTTCAGTCATTTGCTGCACCTGTGTGTTTTCCCTATTTCCATGATACAGTAAAGCTAGAGACATTCAAATTAGAGAAATGTCCTTATTACATTTGTCAAGGACAAAAGTCTGTTTTTCTCATGAAGATTACTCAAAAGTTCCCACTTCATGAGCCAAAAAGTTTCCTGTTCCAGAGCTTTACTTTGAAATCTGGTGAGTGCTTAGATATAAACCCCACATAAGTGCAAGGAGATTCCTAGGGCTTAAGTATCTTTCTTTATGCTGGTCCACAATCAGACACATGCAACCTGTCAAATTTACTATTCAGACATTTCAAACAGTTTGTAGTTCCAAAGGCCACTACTCCAAATCCTGCCTAATGTCTCTTTGGATTTATCTGTCACTTTAGAACAGGATGACAAGTTGTCCAGTTACTAATTTCTCTTAATAATTTTCCTTTCTTGTGCAGTTGTTACTCTTTGTAAGGCAGGAAGGATAATTGGGTAGCTGTTTACATGTTCAAATTGAAATCAAGAAATCAAACTTACTCTGGAAAAACTATGGATGTTCATTTATTATAATAGGGTAGACCATTACATTATTAAATATTATATCTGCCAGTCTCTTCAAGATTTCAGTTCTCTAAAATTACAGTCATTTTGATTACTGATCAATTTCACTTTGGCCTTGATGATAAAAATTTTGAGATTGTGATACAACCTACTACTTTAATTTTCATAAAAGAACCAAAATATGAATAATTGAGCTACCTATTTATATTTATAATAAAAAATTCTACTTTGTTAGTCAATAACCTGTCAAATATAACAATATACTTTACTTGAAACATTTATTTTCTATAATTTTTGAAAATGTGTCATGCATCCTAAATATCTGCAATTATTTCTATTAGTAGTAGGGTTAGCATACTGTGTATTTTTGCAATTAGATCTAATTTAGATGTTTAATTAAAATATACAATAATATCAATGTTTTGATTACTTGCAAAATTGTATTTATTAAATTGCTATATTAATTTCTATGTACTCAGTAGAAAATCTTTATAGTGCAAATTTTTATACTAATTATTTCTTTAAAATTGAAAGTTACCATGTAGTTTTTGTAAAAAATGTATTGTAAGTTCATATACAATTAAATGTAAGGCAAAGAAATTGCTGCATGCAATAAATTACAATGAATGGAAGAATAAAAATCACTTAATAGTGGCAGATGTAATATATTAAAGGGGAAAAATCCCTCTGAACTAAAGGCTAAGCAATGGCATATATCAAATGTCTATGGTAAGCTAATCACAGAAATCATGTCTGATAACAAAATAAATATAATATGAATTACCAAAACAAGAAGGATAACAGAACACATAAAAAAAGTTATTAGACATTTAAATACTCATTACTTTAAATATGACTTTATGGAGCAAATTCTAAAAGTTCATTTATAGTTTGGTTATTTATACTTATAAAGTTAGAGCCATTACTTCCGCATGCCCTTTGCCATGAAGAAAAGAGCACCCATTAAAAGTTAATGAAGCTCTTAGTGACTTTGGTAGGCCTCTGTAAATGAGAAAGAAAAAGAAACAAAACCCATCTCTAAAGTAAGACAGTCTCACTGACTGTAAGGACAAGGAAGGCACCTTGCTATTGCTGAAAAGAAAAAATGTCTTTAAACAAAGAAGATTTATTGTAGACACTTCAAGAATAAAATACATAGAGATCTCAGAGAAGAATTTTTTAAACTGAATGATAAAGAAATTGGTAGATCTTTAACTTTTATGTGAGACTTCTGTAAAATTGAGTAATTTAATAAAGTATATTTACATTTAAATCTCTCTATTCATCTCCTCAGGAATATACTCATTAAGGAGAACAAATATAATAGCACACTTTGTCCTTATTAAATTATTTCTGGATAGAAGAGGATTTTATATACTCCAATATTTGTGTAAACATTTGAAACCAGCTGAACAGAGTGGCAAAAAGAAACTATGCAGGGAAAAAATGGGGAATGCAGCATTGTCCTAATGGTTGCAGAATAAAGTGAAAACATCAGTCTGAGAAATCAAGGGTCAAACCTTGAGTGGAGGGGAGACATAACTGGTTACATCCCTGAGACCTGGTAGTTGAAAGGACTGGTTATTGAGGATGCAAAAAGAACTTGAAAATAAGTAATCAGGTCAGTTCCCTGCTGCTATAGTGTTTTTCTTCTTGATAGTCAGAGGAGTGAATTAAAATCAGTGAGTCAGTTTGTAGACTTGAAAGTCTATGAATTTATGCTCAATAAGTATCATCTCTTTTTAAAGCCTCACAGTTTGAAATATATATCCCCTGTGAAAGAGGTCTCCTTTATTGAATTCAATATGTTTTCCTTACCCAACTATATGGCCCAATTAGAGTATTGTAGTTTCAAGATAGTGGCTTATCACTGAAATCCCTTCTTAGTACAAAGGTTTCAACGAATATCATAGCCTACTAATAACACAAATCATAACCTTGCTATAGCATAAAGAATACAAACTTAAAATATTAACCTGGAGATAGCAGAGACTGGAGGAGCAATACCAATATTTGATAAAATACAGACCAAATGTGGAATTAAATTTGTGAAGTTCAAATAAATATTTTTTTTACAAAATTATAAGTTTACAAGATTACATTTTTAAATCCTACTAATCAGAATTATCCGAGTTGAAATTTTGGAATCTGGACTTAGGAAGTGCCCAAGGTAATTATTTGGCAGAAGGAATTAAGAGACTAAGAGATTCCTTTTGGGGATCACTCTGGCACTCTCAACAGGTTTCAAAACAGCCAGGGGTTTGACAACTGATAATAGGCTACACAGATGTTAGAGTGACTTACTAGTATGTGATGAAAGTGAATAAATACTAATCAAACTATTTCTGAAGTGGTAGGCTATTATTTGAAAACTTATCTAAATGAAGCACTTTCTTCTGTAATGTTTAATGGATAGCAACTGAATCTTCCCTCAAACCAGTGTCTATTGTAGTCCTTTACTGGAATGATAATGTTTAGGTTTCTACTGTGTTTGAACAGAATCTCCTCTCCTATAACCAGTCAAGAAGATGCAGGGATTTGGGAGCCACATACACATTATGCTGCTCTATTGAAAACAAAAAACTATGGTACTGAGCATTCGCTCTTATGATAAAATTCTACCCCAATACAAAGAAGATTACATACATATATATATTTAATTTATTTATATATAAATTCACATCTTTGTAATCCCAGAGATTCATTCCCCAACCCCCACCATTCTTCCCTTTTCTCTCCCTTGCCCCAAGTTGTGTACTTCAGTTTGGTGGCTAGCTTGTTTTGACTTTTCCTCATGGCTTTTGTTTATTTTTTTTTCCTATATCCCATATATTAGTGAAACCATTTGGTTTCTGTCTTTTTTTCTTTTTGACTTGTTTCTGCTAATATGATTTCTTCTAAGTACTTCCATGTTATCATAAAATCATCAAATTTATCATTTTTAATTGATGAATAATATTCCCAAAAGAGACCTCCATGTGGATACAAAAGATTACAGATATTTAAAGTAAAACCAGGCATTCTTATTTTTTTCCAAAAGATTGATTCTGAATCATTGGCAGTATTTCAAATCTGGACTCTGAATTTCCTGAATATGTATGGTTCCTGACTTAGGATGTTTTGATTTACAACATTCAGTAGAAATAATACCTCAAGCCTCTTTTTGGGGTCATCCAATGCAATGTGATATACTGTTATGGTCCTGAGTCAGTCTTAGGATCTCCAGAGTAAAACATGCTACAGTTGTACAATATAATGAAAAGATAAAACAAATTGATTAGTTAAATACTGTTATGATCTAGAAGAACACTAAGCTTGCTGAACCAGCAACAGGTGTGATGCAAAAGTGCCTTCTACAGAAACTGATGATCATCCACAGTAACAAACCCATTATGAGAAACTAATTTCAATTCAATGTTTCAAACATTCTTCAGAGTCAATGTGCTTTCAATTCTGTATGTTAATGATCAGAACACATACAACCATTTTCATTTTCAGCACAATATTCATTAAATTACCCAAACTATTTAATAGTTAACTACAAAATGGTTTTTGTGTTATATGACTTTGCCCAACTGTAGATTATTCTTAAGTATTCTGAACATGTTTAAGATAGGCCAGACTAAGTAAACTATGTTTTTGAGTATGTTAAGGATATTATCTGTATTGTGGAATTAAAAGATATATTTTTAGCAAATGATGAGTTTATCTGGCTATGACCCCATAAGAAGCAGAGGGATGTCTGTACTAACAGTGTTTCATCTGTAGACAGTTGTTCCAATTTCTTCTCTACTGTCTCTCACTAAAGTCATACTCTAAGTGCAAATTTAATTATATAATTCTGATACTAGAAAGGTATCAATGAAAATTTACTAGGAGCTCCAAGCCAAATCTATTTATCTCAAATAATCTACAGCTTAAGTGAAAGATATGCTCTTTTTATTGATGCTACCAATTTGCACATACTCTGTAAAATAGTTCCTTCTATGTGCTTTGTGTGTCATATTTCCTAAGGTGCAATGGTTTGAACTGTGACCACCAAGCATATGTTGATGTTCTAGTCCCCAGAATATCACCTTATTTGGAAACAGGCTCTTTCTAGAGGCAATATCAAGTTAAAATGAAATAACTAGAGAAGATCCTAAATCAAATACAATTGTAAAAAGGAAAAATTCAGACACAGAGACAAATATGCATTGAGAGAAAATAGCTTGGTAGACATGATAATAATGGCAGCAGTCAGAAAGATGCTTCTTCCGTTTAAGAAACAACACAATTATCGTAAAACCAATAAGCACTAGGAAAGAAACATGGAAGAGTTTCTCCCTCCCAACCCAAAAAAGCAACCAACACTAGAAACTTTGATCTCAGAGTTCTACTTATATAATTGTATGACAATAAATTTTTTTAAGTGACAAAGTTTCTGGTATTTTTTAATATCAGCTCTAGAAAACTAAGGCTAAAGCTTTATACTAGGAAAAAATAGATAAATTTGTAATACTCTGATATTCAAATGTACATATAATTTATAAAAATAAATGCATATATCTCCTCCATATATGTTTTTATACACACATGGATGAAGTTAGGAATTCAATTTTATTTTGAAATGTTTTTGTTCCATTCTTGAGATATTAATAGAAAAGGTTTTATAAGTTTGTAGAAGAAAACAAATGCAGATGGCTTCCTCAATCTGGGTAATTTGAGGACATAATAATAAAATGTTTATTTATAAGTGTGTGGGGAGAATTTAAGGAAGCCAACATGGAAGAGAGCAGTTACAACAAAGCTAGTACAAGCTAACAGGAGAGTAGAGTCTTTACAATGTAGTGGAGCTGGAAGAAATTGGGCCTCAATTTGAGACATAAATCTTAACCTTTGAGGGTGGAATCTTCACTGTTTTATTAATGTTCTCATTTTATGCTTAAAGAAATTTACATAGTAGAAGATAAATTTTATAATGTGGTTTAGCATTTTGTAAGATGTATAAAACCACTATTGTCTTCAATATCTTTTTTCAAGAGGCTTTTTGAGACCATATAGATGGCATTTTGACATAGAGCATCTGTAACTATCATAATGGCCTTTAAGTCAGAGCATGGCATTGGATGCTTTAGCTAAATATATATATATATATATTTGTATATATATATTTATTTATATATATACATTGCATATATGTCCCAATGGGATTTCTGAGATTTTTAATATGTAGTTACATAGGTCAATGTTTGCTGTGTAACAAATTTCTACAGTCCTAGTGACATCAAATAGTAATTTTTATCTTATAATTATGGAAATCAGCTTCCAAAATCAAAGTGTGGGCAGTCTACATTGCTTACAAAGCCTCAAGAATGTTTTTAGCTTCCCCATATAAGCAATATCATACAGTATCTGTCTCTTTGTAGAACTTATTATGATTATTAGGACCATCCACAGTGTCACAAATGACAGAATTTCTTTCCTACAACTGAATAATATTCCAGTGTGTGTGTATGTGTGCGCACACACACACACACACACATATATATATATATACATATATATGTATATTATATACATATATATCACATTTTCTTTATCTCAATGAATATTCATTGAGGGACACATCCATTTATT
Organism: Uropsilus gracilis; assembly: GCA_004024945.1. Lineage (NCBI taxonomy): Eukaryota > Metazoa > Chordata > Mammalia > Eulipotyphla > Talpidae > Uropsilus > Uropsilus gracilis. Next base: position 152,782 of record PVHY01000454.1, on the reverse strand, counting down.
TCTATATATTAGTTATGTAGAACACTGCAATAAAAATGAAAATGTAGCTTTTTCTTGATATACTGGTTTCATTTTCTTGGGATTACTGGATCATATCTATTATTAAATTTTTTGGGAAAATTTCATAGTGCCTGTACCAAATTATATACTAGTGTTTCACAAGGATTCTCTTTTTTTCTTTATTGCTACCAAGACTTGTTACCCCCTGTTTTTTCAATTGTAGCTGTAGGGCAAGAAAGTCTGTTGTGATTTTGATTTGCATTTCCCTGATGATTACTGTTGTTGAGTATCATGATGTTGAGTATTGCAAATCTCAAATGAAAATCATCAATAATATACAGTGTATCCCACAGTCATCTCTTACTAAATACTGAGGGGAACTTAGAAAATCAAAGTTAAAATCCAGATTAAAAATACAAACTCCTTAAACTCATTATGCTGCATAATAACATCTAGAGGGCTCAGAAATAGAAGATCTTCAGAAGTTATAAACACAAAATATTTAGTTATTAAGTACATATTGTGTCACAGGTCAAACACCAACAGGTACTAAATTAGTTCATGAGTGTATTCCTATTAACTATGATTAATTCCTATTAACTATGAATTTATTAAGCATAAACTTATTAACTATACCCTATATTCATCCTGGAATTAAAGTCTTCCCAAGAAAATCCTATAGAATTTAAGTGCTCAAAGTGTTCAGGTTCTCATTTGACAGCATTTATTTGTTATGGGCTACCTTGTTGTAATTTAACTTGTTGTAATTGTAGCTTTTAATCACAAGATAATTCTCTGGTCTTCTATTAAAGCTGCAACTCAAAAGCTGCTACTTGTTCCTTTAACCCATACATAAATGCATACAAACAATACATCACAATGTCTCTAGAAGACTATTAATTGCTTAATATTTGACACTTAGGCAACTAATTTCCATGTATATATATTTAGAGTTTCAGATTTTTTTTAAATAATCATTATAAGTTGGCGATATGTGCGTGTATTTCAATTATAAACTACTAGAGATTAAGTGGTGAACATAATGATGCACACACAAACATTTCAACTCAACAGCAGCATTGACCAAAGGAATTTTCAATAAAGTTATTAGCATCTACAACCTGTACAAACTCAGATACTGATTTTTTTGTTTCGTTTATTCACTCATATAGCCAATTGGATTCTTTCATTGTCTAATTTACTCTACTTTGTCCTTAAAGCTATCCCACAAAACACAGACTTCATTGGAGCAAAGGAAGTTATAAAATAACACAGCATCAAAAGTTGCATCATTCCAAATGAGCTATAACAAACAGAAAGTTTTTAGTGAAAGGGAGTACTTGTTCATTTTAGAAACAATAGTTTGAGAGACCTGAATGTGAGTTTCTTATACAAATTTTAGATCAAAGGGGTGGGAATGTGACTGTCATTCTTGTTAGAACCACAACACCTGGGAGCCAGAAATGTTCTTCACAGAAAGGTTTGGGTTATTCCAGAAACTACACAGACAGGTACTGGCAAAGTGCAAACTGTCTGCTACAATGACTAAAATGAACTTAAACAATAGTACAGTAGTTAGGACAAGTAATATTGGTTAATATATATCATCGCTAAATATTATCCATAACTTTTTTTTAAGTTCTAATGAATGTTTACGCTTACATTTTTGGGTACTGCATATTGTCAGAAATGATTATGCAATATGTATTTGGATTTTATTTCTTAAATTGATCAACTATCACTGCTTGATTAATCTTAAAAATTTATGATTTTAACTATATTCATGTTCTTAACTATATTTATTTTGAAATCCATTCAAGATATTAGTCACCTTGAACCAAATACGCTATCAGAATAATTAATAAGTATATATTCCATAACATCGTATAATTATTTTGTTGAAAATATTGAGATTAAACTCCACACTGAAGTGAAATACTTCTTGTAAGTCAATTCTTTCTTAGAGAAAGTGTTCTACATTAAACAGAAAAAAAAAAAGAAAATATTAGTCATAAGCCTCTGAAGGTTCAGCAAGTCAGCATCCACATTCCTTCTTCTAATAAGTTTTGGGATTTAGCTTGGACTCAATCCTTTCCCATTGGAGCACCTCTTAATGCAGTAGTCAGCAAAAAAGCAAATGGCCTTCACTTGGAGAAGGAGGACTGTATCTATGTCCCAAGAAAAGCTAATCAGGTCCTCGGGTCCTCAGGTTTGAAACTTTAATACAGCAGCATAAAGTCAAAATAAAATTGGATGTGAGCTGCCATTTTTCCATGCTGACTCTCATCTTATCAAACAATGTGTTAATTATTACATGAGAGAAGTTAGCTTCCATTGCACTAAATTTAATTCTTCTACATTTTCATTTTGCAAACTCTTCTACAGTAAAAATGCATTTCAATGTACCTCTGCCCCATACTAGTGACCATATATATTGGTTGATACTAATTTTACCTTTCTCTTTAGAGGTATTCTAAAGATAGAGAGTTAGAGTTAGAGTTAGAGACTTTTAGAGAAATATCCCCTAACCAATGACTTGACAATTTGTCCAGAGAATGGATATTGGGAGTTTAAACAACATAATTAGTAGATATTGAATAAAAAAGAAATCCAAAGGATAAATTTAAAAATATATATTAAGATGAATAAAAATGATGGTTTAGACTAGAACAATCTGCAGGATGCAGCAAAAGCAATCGTAAGGAGATGGAAAGATAATTGCAATACAGGTCCACACTGAGAAGCAAGAAAACTATCAAATAAAAAACCTAATACTATAGCTAAAGCAACGTGGAAAAGATGAACAAATATAGATCAAAGAAATTTAACAAAATATGAATTTGGGAAAGTTGCTATCACTGGGTATGTAATTACTTGTCCTATCCTCTTAAATAACAACTTCCTGATTCTAAATCAGGATTAACCTATTTACAAAGGTTTATAAGCAATCCATTTGATACCTCTCAAATTTTACTTTTATTTAATCATTAATATAAATATGCTATTTTTGATATCTTTCTTATATATTTATAAGTAGCTTTCCAAGTTTTTAATATTTTTTTTATCTTTTACATTTTTTGATGAAGAAGTTGCAAAGTTTTAATGTTAAATGACTCATTATTTAAATGCATGGTTTGTTGTGTTTCACTTCTGAGATTTCTATAATTCCATTTCATTTAAACTTTACATTTAAAATAAAATGTATGTTTTGCTTAGCATTCAGAGGTAGTTTTCACTGGAAAGCCTCTACCTCAAGCTACATGATATGTCATATTTTTAGAGATTGGTGGAGTTATAGCTATATTTTGAAAGGATAAAAGTGAGCATATTTATAGGCTGAGAAAAAGCACAGACTGACTAGCTACATTTAAAACAAAAAATCTGAAAGCTGAATATTTTTAGAAATATAGTATAATGTATATTCAAATTTGAAGCTCATTTGAATATTGCAAAATCTTACTGAATGAGTTACAGAATTTTAGTGGATAAAGATACCATAATTAATATAAAACTATGTAAAAACACAATAGTAAGCAAAAGATACTGATCTGCTGCACATTGTATATAAATAATTCATTCAATTTACAAAAAACTACTTGAATATCAAATGGTAATTGGGAAAATTAAAAGTCCACACAAAGCATGGTGAACAGACATGGAGAAATGTTCATCTTTTATAACAAAATTTCAAATTAAAGGTACAATGTTCTAATTTAATATATATGCTTATATGTTCTTATTATTAAGTAAGAATGTCTAAAGAACATAGAGAAGTAATTATAAATTGATAGATCCCATTTGAAAACATGACAGTAAAAAGCTGGAGCCATAAAAATACTCAAAATAATTATACAACCCAATATTCATAAATTTATTTAGAAATAAGCAATCTTACAAAAATTTATAGCAATAAATTCATATATTACAATCTATTCATCAAATATCTAGTAAACATTTATCTAATAAATACATAAATTATCTACATCTTCATTATAATTATTAAGTATAATGAACTTACCTAACCAATGGGTGAATTAAATTATTTCATATTAATTTTATCTTTTAGATGTGATTGCTGGGAGACTACGGTGTGTATGTTCCCACATACACTACAACCACATCTTTGCTTTTAGGAGGGTATAGCAAGATGAAAGGAAATTCAACACTGAATCAATGATGTGCAAAAAAAAAAAAAATACAAACATTTGCAACATGAAAGGCATGTATGATAATGAACTTACCTAAACTTAAAGGGGTCTTTGTCTTTCTTCCCTGTAATAATATAATGATTTAAAAAGTTGCTATTTTGTCCTCCAATGACTAATGAAAAGAGTGCAAAAAAGTATTCCTGTGGATCACATGGCAGGGATTATGTCATGGATTCTGTATGAAAAGATGCAAGATGGAGAATTAATTGCCAACTTGTTATTAATTGTTGAGTTCACAGACATAGATCAAGGAGAATTGGCTTTGTCAACATCACTGCTAACCAAGTATGTACAAAAAACACTTTGAATTTCTCAATCAAAGATTGGTTTTGAATTTATTAAACTAATAGTAAACAGATCTAGTTTAACTCATTTTCTTTTTATCATAGAAAATGATATTTATAATATTAACCACTCTTAAATTTACCAATTTAGATTAAGACTTTGTACACAGATCCACACATAAAATGAGCTATTCATACTGTAAAATTTTAAAATAATGAAGATTATCATTTTTAATGAAATCATTTTAATATGAATATTTTATGTTAATTATTATCAGTCTTAATTTTTCCTAAAATTTTATCTCAACACAAAAACAGAATGCAGAAGCAGTATGATTGACAATAAGCTTTTCTAAAGAAATCGTTAAAGTGAAAATGAGTTTGGATAGTACAAAAGCATATACTGAAAGATAAATTTTACTTGAAAGCTTTTCTTTAATATTTTAGGTACACTAAAAAAAATAGAAGTGAAAAAATAAAACACCCTGATGTATTGAGTCATATAAATATGATTGGAAACAGCCTGCTAGAAATGTGAGGAACAGGGTAAAAGTTTTGAGATCAGATTAGCAATGCTTTCATGTTATATTAGTTGCATTTAACCCAAGTATATGTGACTGACTCCATCACATTATTAGTGTGGTTGAGTAGTTGTTTAGTTGGATTTACAGATATATGACCAATTTTAGAATCACTGAGAATGGGACATTAAAACAGCAACCATAAAATGGAACAGGAGATTAGGTACGTACACCTAATCTCATGAATGAGAAACCTTTAGGTCATTTTTTAATTTTTCTATATCTTTTTTCACTGAGACACTTTCCAAGATTATATAAATTGAAATCACTGACTAGAGATAGAGTGAATGAAAGGTTTTAGTTCAGTGAAAATTGCATGCTGTTTAACAACACTGTTACTATTGACCTCCAAAAGCAAGGAGTGATTTATTCCTCCATCTAAAACACTGTGTCAACTTCTTGACTTACTTTCTTGTTAATTTTTCCACTATATATTTGACCATTAACAAGATTTATTATTGCAATCTTTAATAGATCATTATGTTGTATACTAGTAAACACTTGTACTGTCAAAGTTTTGTGGTGATTAGTTTAGGAAGGACTCAACTTGGTTTTAGTATATTCTGAATATAACAGAACAGATGGAAGAAAATTAATGTTACTATTTATAAAATTTCCATTAAGGAGAAATCAAATGAAACAACACAGAGAAATAAACTACGATGGAATTCACATAGTTACCTATTAACAAGCCATGTTTATATATATATACACACACACACACACAAGCAAAATAACAATGTTAATTATAAACATCCATGTAACAGTAAACATTCAAATACTGATATTTAATATGATCTTAAAAGTAGAAAACATGCAAAACAGATGAATGTGCTGAGAAAATGCAACATTTTACTAATTTTTTTTTGAATGTAGCTTTCCTCATTTTGTTCAAATAAAACACTCTAGAGTAAGTGAAGTGCCCTATTCTCCCAGTCTTATCTATTTTTCCAACTCTATATGTAAACATATGCTACACATAATGAAATCTTTCTAATATTAGAATCTCAGTGTTAAGTTACGCATAGAAAGTTCATAGGCAGGAAAACCTGAAGTAACATTGTGAGGAGAAAGACATACATAAAGATATATTTTTATTGAGATATATATACTTATATTTGGTGTTTTCTTCTTTTTTCTTTTTTTCTTAGGTATTGTTGTGTTAAAATATTGTATATGATTAAGAAGTGGAAGATCATCCCCTTCAGGTGAAAAAATTCTCATTATGATTTATCAGGAATTTGCAAATCTAATTCTCAATTTGGTAAAATAGTCTATATCAAAATAGCTAGAAACAAGGTATTGGTAAGGAAGTGGAGAAAAAGATGTTACAATGTGAGTGCAAATGTAGAGTAGTTCCACACCACACCACAGAAAACAGTAGGGATGTTTCTCAAAATATAAACTACGGATCTACCACATGATACAAAAATTCCACTTCTAGGTATCTATCCAAAGAATGCAAAAACACTAATGTAAAGGACTAGATGCACTCTGATGTTCATGGCAGCCCTATTTACAATAGTAAAGTTATGGAAACAACCTAAGTGCCCAGGGGCAGAGATGCTGATCACAAGTGATAGATTAGTATATACAAGCAGCATTACTGCTCAGCTATAAAAAATTATAAACTCTTGCCACTTGCTACCATATAGATGAGACTGTAGAGAAAAATTCCAAGTGAAATAAGTCAGGAGCAAGACAAATTCCAGATGGTTTCACTTAAATATGGAATATAGAGAAACAAAGATAATTGTAATAAAGATAATTGTAATATAAAGATATTTGTAAGATATAAAGATATAAAGATAATTGTAATATAAAGATAATTGTAATTCCATGGCCACAAACTGAAATACTGAGGCAGGGTGAGTTCAGGGGATGAAAGGATCTTAATGCAATATAGGTAAGGATTACTAGGGCTTTGTGGCAAACATGATGTGAAATTATAGAAATGTATATTTCTAAATTAGCAAATAACCCTTAAACACATATAATGATCTAACTTTACCTCAATTAACATAGAGGGAGAAAATCCAATATTTAGCTACTTCAGAAAAAAGCATAAAACCCCAATACCAAATCTCACACAAAATATACACACATACAAAGAAAGGAAATGGAAAGCATATCAAACTTTAGACTAATTTCATTTAAGTAACTGGGATCACAGTTTTACTAAATTGAATCCACAGTACATTATTGACTCATATTACAAGCAAGGAATCTACACTATAAAAATATAAACATAATTTAGTATTATATATGTACTAAACAATTTTATATTAAAAATATTAATGCTGAATATATCACCACACACAATATATACTTAATAGAACTTATTTAAAATCACAATGTATAAATAAGGCCCTACTAGCCTCTGTCTTATTTATTTTTAACAAAGGTAAGTTTAGCATACAACACTGTAGAGGTCTCATTGTGTACGTTTTTCTCACCATGCTCACCATCAAACATCAGTCACCATTCACCACCAAGCAATGGGCCTGCTTCTACTTCCTCCCTTCAATCCCTTCCTCCCCGGTCTGAGAATCACCACTCTGTAACATCTTCGTTTATGCAGGATTGTAAGTCATTCATTCAAGTCTCACTGATGACACTTTAAGCTTTTGCGATGTTCCAGGCATGGATCTCAGCATTGGAATACTGCATGAAATGGCATTGGACAAAATAAAAAGTAACAAGCTGGGAGAAGAGATACAGATAGGAAATATAAGTAAACCACATGAGTGATATGTAAGAATAAAGCAGAAACATAGTGATCTGGAATAGGAAAGATGGGAATTTTTTCTAAACATCTATTCCTCATACAGCATCTAAATGAATGGATAGCTCAATTCCGAACAAAAGGAGAACCTTGTGACTAGAGAGAAATATTTCATTTGAAATGGATAGTTAAAAAAAGAAAAGGTCTGAGGTGGGAAAGAGATATCGAATGCACTTCAAATGAAGCAAGGGAGTTAAACAATAGTAGTTAAAGAACGTAGCTTAAGAAATGTATCTTTCATTTCCCTAGATACTAAAATTCTACTCATGGAGCTCTGAACAGGCTGCCCCAAAATGTGTCACCTTAGCACATCAATTATTTTGAACTAAAGTTACTAAATTATTTTGAACTAAAGGAAATGGTGGAAAGAAGAGGCGAGGAAGGGAGAGAGGGAGAATAGGGAGGGAGTGAAGGACATATATGCCTTTCTCCTTGAATGGAGATGAATTGCCCATGTGAAAAAGCATCATCTCTGTAACAGGCATCCTTACCACCAGATATAGGGAATTTAAACCTTAGAAGGATAAATATATATGTAAACATTGTTACAGCTTCACTAATTTACAAACTTATTTTTTCCTCTCAATTTTTATTTAAAAAGATATAAAGCTGGATGAGCTGGTCATTTGGGTAGGTCCCATATGTATGAACTCTTCTGTGAATATGACTTTTTCTCCTTCTGTTTATCTGTATTATGTCAATATAAGACCATCTAAAGAACTAAAAGAGGTAAAAGAAAAAAATTATTCTCCCCTACACTACCTTATAAACCAAAGCAATATTTTTTATTACAATATCATTTTTTCAAATAATATGAGTAAAACAATATAGCCATGCTCTAACTCATTATTACTAGATTTTATTATCATTCAACAACATATACCCATTCATATTATCTAGAACTCATCACTAATGTTAATTCACTCTGTCTGAATAGATTAGCATTCCTAATTTAGTGATTAATTTTGTTTTCAATATAAGGTCACATGTCAATGCTGCCACAGTAAGACAAAGAGTACAAAATGAGAGGAAGAATCAGAAAAGTAGTTTATAATTCACCAACATATGAATGCTGATGAATCGTTCACTAAAAAATAACAGTGCTTATTAAAATCCTACAATGTAGAAAATATTTCCTTTAATAAATCAGAAGGCTCTTTATTCCTAATATTATGAAAATCAAATATTTATTGATTTTCAATTAGGTAACTGAATGAAACTAGTAATAAGTTCTATATGTATAAGTAGATTATATCTTTCAGTAATGGATTGTTTAAGTTATAGACTATTTCAAAATTAGTTGATTTTATTAACAAAAAAAAATACTTGCACTGAGATTAGCATATAGAACACACTCTGATGTTTGTACCTTAACACCTCTGGATAGCTTACGTTCTGCTGAATTAGTTTTATCTTATTACTAGTTTGCCATATTTATGAATACCCAAACTACCTTTATTTCCTAGAAGATAAACCATAATATTCTTTATACAAAACTTATATTAAAGAATATTATATTCTGATAAGACCATCACTTATATTTCAGTGATTTCTCAGTTCATTTACTCTTATGATCACTTCCTGCCTAAGGAAATAGCAAAATGATAATCTCAAAACACAATATGTCAATTCACCATATCACATTTTAACTTCATTGTGAACAAGCTCAGATGACACTACTTTTTTTTACTAGATTTTTGTGATTATATATGCATATCTGTTTAACTGAAACACTTATTTCTGGTAAGATAGTTCCCAATTAGCTAATTGCAACTAGAGTACATTATACACACTAAGTATAATTTTCAAAAGTTTCCATTGGAATTTACAAGTAAAATATACCTTCATATACTAATCATTAGAAAGCTCTCTCTAAGCTGTAGAACAGGTAACAGAATTAAAAATAAACATTGATGTGACATCTAAAAAATATCAAAAAGTGGTATAGTTATTATAGAAATTTGGTAAGAAGGGATAAATGTGCCCAATAAACAAAATCCAAGTGCATTATGTATATGAATATTTGATGTGTGACATAAAATAGAAGCTCAATGACAAATAATGTATTTGAACAATCTACATTGAGAAAAAGTAATCAGAACCCCTAACTCATAAGACAATGACTTAAATGTGAACAATCAAAACAATCAGCATCTCAAATAATAATACAAGCTATTATCTTCATACAGAGAGAGGTGATTTAATTTAAAGAAATGAAAAATAAAGAAATAAATAAACTCAGGAATTTACAAACTTTCTCCATAAAAGTAAAAGTAAAATATAAAAGTAAAATGATGAACTTCAAAGGGGAGAAACACTATAACTCAAAAAAGCAATAAAAATCTTTTATACCACATATGAAAAAGCTAAAAACAGCATTATTTTTTCTAAATTTTCACTGAAATCATGTTTTCTGTAATGACATTAAGAAACCTAGAGGATATTATATTTCTTGAAGTCAGAGAAAAATATATATTAAGATAACCCTTGCATGTAATATAGAGAGTAACAAATAAATGAATTAAACTAAACAAAATTAAAGTTTTAGACTGCAAAATTGCTACCAGAAGGGAAGGGTTAATCAAGTAAAAGGTCTCAGATGTATGGTGAAGGATTCTAATACATAGATGTTGATTTATAATCATGCATATCTGAAACATATCAATGTTACTTTAGTAAATATTAAATATTTTAATTAAAAATAAATTCTTTTTAAACTGTTTCTTTGATCCAGGTGTTAGTAATGAGTTGTTTAATTTCCCAATAGTTGAGGATTTTCAAAATGTTTAGTATCACTATTCTGGAACTATTAAAGGAAATAAAATTAGGAATGCAAACACTGCATTTCTAAAGAATAGAAATTCATGAGATTCTTTACAATATATTGAGAAGTTTCTGATTATTCTAAGAGAAAAAAATCGCATTCCCCATTGGTGTCCAACTGCCGATAATCTACTGTAATGAATTCAAAGTCCACTTCAACCCTGTAAGTTGTATAATAGACATCAGCAGAAAAAAAGGGAAGAAAAAAAAAAGGGAAATATCATCATACAATTGGCTTATAAAATACATCAGAAAAATTTGATTACATTTTCTAAAAATAATATATACATGTATATATATATATATGAAAAGGACTAACAAAAAAAATTGAAAGTAGACTCTTACATTTCATGAAAAAATCATAAAGAAAATAAGAAAAACTATCAAAGCAAGTAAAACTAAGAGACTTAACTCTATTTACATTCTCAGAACCAACACTTCCCCCCACTTCTTAAATTCTATATTCAAGAACATGAAATTCTGGCGGAAAAGTCAACCCCAGATGAATGGCCGACTAATTTTGAGATCATATGTATATATGGCCTCCCTAAGTCAAAGATAAATTAAAATACCTAATACTTTATTTATGATATAGCACAGTGAAAATTGCTAAATAACAGTAACAACTACTTCAGGAACATGTTTAACACATTATTTTCAGACAATCTTGGTATGAGAAATTGTGAACCAGTAGGATTTGTCCCAAGTCCTGCTGTGCAGGTGCATGGATTGATTAGCCATGTCAGACAATTTGGCCCCCCACATGATGATGGGTTGCCATAATAGATAATAAGAATTTGAAGCTGACTAAGATTATCTCATAATTCTCCAGAGGGAAAGGCTGAGAGTCTACATGCGCATTTGGCATGTAACCCCCAACCTCCCCCAACCCCATGTTCAGGCATAGCACAGAACAAGCTATGACAGTGTTCTCTTCCTCCTTGCCTGGTGGATTTAACCTTTACATAGCTCCTCCAAACTAATTCAGAGAATCAGGTTATTGTCTCCTTCCTTGCCGGTGGCTCTTTCATGCATGTGTGTCTCTTAATAAACCCTTGCCAAATTCAACTACACCTACTGCTCTATAGTGAATTATTTCCCTAACGGGCAAAGGAACTAATCTTTTGGGTTGGTGCCCTGTAACAATCCTAGCTTTATAAGGAGAAGTTTGTAAAGTTAAGGAAGATAAATGCTGCTAGTGTTGAATCAACAGCACAGTCCCAATTGTACTCTGCGGATTGGCACTTCTCACCATCCATCATTGCAAAAGGTGAATTTAGCTGGACATCTTCCTTGACAATCTCAGATTATTACTGGAAGAGAACAATATAACTAAAGCTTTTTCACAGTTCTAGTTGGCTCATCCTCTTACACTCATCAACTCTACTCATTTCTTGATCTCCTAGGCACAATGCCAGCTCCATCTGTTTACTCAGGCATTTCTGAGATTATAAGTAAATTTGTTTAAGGATGAGTTTATTCCTTCAAGTTGATGATGACCACATAGAATTCAGGTGGGCCTTGTATTCTGAATATATGAGTTAATAGGTTTAAAGAATGGAAAAACAGAATATATGGGTTTTTTTAAGTCGATATATTTGCCTTAATTAATTTGACATATGGTATCAGAGGCCAACTAAAGCCAGGGTTTCACTGAATAGTACATTTTCTTTCTAGTGCCAGGGAAGGAAATGAGAAAATCTGTCACTGAGTATCTTACCAACTTAAAAATGAAAGTGTTATAGTATTTTAGAAAGACGATTCATGTGTTTCATAATTTTGTAGTTTTAAAAATATAATCAAAATGCTTTCACATAAATTAAAAAAATCAAAAGATGACCAACTTTCTCTAGAGGTAATTTCAAGGTGCATGGGCATACTTGCGCAGACGCAGAGAAGCAGACACACACACACACACACACACACACACACACCCTCTAGTCTCGTTTATAAAAAGTTTTAAAATTATATTAAGTGTATTAGTAGAGATGGGAAAAAGTAAGATTAAACCAGAAAGTGCTATATAGAAGCCTCTTATTACATTGCCCTCAAAGAAAAACTGGCAGTCAAGATGTCAAATTCCTAGTATCCATGTTAGTGTTAGTTAGGACAGGAACCGTTTCCTTCTTCAGAAAGAAATTTTAGTGTTCTGTAACAGTATAAGGGAGAAGTAAACATAATACTAAAGGCATTCACAATACGAAATGATTGGCTGAAAGGTGCAATCATTTTCTACAGGCTTGAAAATATTCTCAGGTTAAAGAAAGAGGGAAAAATCAATCAGGTTGGTTCAGAGAAAGTTCTTGGGATGATATGATCTGATAAGATCTAATTATTTTATAATAATATTTTCTGTTCTATTACAGTTCTAAATAAAAAGTCAATTATGTTTTATTTTCTTTCATTCTTTATGGGACCACAAAATGCCAAGTCAATTAAATCCTCTTCTAAAACATTACAAATATTTCTGCAAATATGCAAAATACAAGGAAACAAAGAATCAGCCAAAACCAAACCAAAAGCAAACTCTAAAAATTTGACTGTAAAATCTACCAGAGAGAGAGGATGATAAAGCATATCAGGAGACTATGGTGGAGAACTATGGGGTGCCATAGTGACGAGTGTGGTGTGGTAACATGCAAGGGAAGAGATACAACCCTAGACCTCTGAATCACATACTGCATTGAAAACCAACATTATCTCAATTAAGAAGAAAAAGAAACAGGTATATTCAGCAGTCTTTCTCTAAAGTCCATGTTCTAGGTTAGAAGTGCTTCCAGTAGCATCCTAACTGGGTTTTTAACACACTCGCTTAGACTCACACATTGTGAGATGAAGGGTAAATGAGTTAATTAGACTTTGTATGCCTACTAGCCTGTGGCTAAGGATGGTGTTAATGCAGGTGGTGCTTCAGAACATGGGCGTGGGGTACAAACACCTGTAATTGTGGACACCTGGACCCAAAGAACATGGGTGTGCTGTGTGTGTATAAGCAGGCACACCTGTGCCTAGAAGCAGAACTTAAGGTGGCACCAGTAGTACTACCACAGCTACCCAGATTGCGAAGACAGGCAGAGCAGTGCAAATACAGACAAAGCAAGAGAGCCCAGGAAAAAAAGAGTAAAGATTCCTGATGGGCTGAGAGGCTGGTTGCCTGCCTCCTAGCATGCCAGCCTCCTTGCCTGGGGTATCTGGTTCTCTAAAAGCATTAAATCCTGTAAAATCCTAGGGCTCTCATTCTCCTCTGAGTGATATTGTGAACCTGCCTAGCCTCCCTGCTTGGCTGGCATGAGGCAATTGTGGTTTTCCTGTCTTTGGAGTTTTACAGTGAAAAATCCCTGTTGACTTTCTCGCATTAAAGAAAAAAAAATTATTACCTCCGCCCCACCATGGTTCACTCATAAGAGTTGTCAGTTTACTCTGCCTCGTAATCACAGTTGATGCTTCCCATAGCTGTTCTACAAACTTTAAACTTTTGTAAATTCAGTCCCTTTTTCTCAAGAGAAAAAAGCATGCTTTTATAGTATCCTATAGCCAAACTTTGCAGAAGAGTAATCTCCATGCCCCTCCCAAAGAACCACAGCAACAAAAAAGAATGCTTTCGGGTAAACTACTTTAACACTTAGACGAATGTTTGCTTAGGAGAGTTATTCTGGGGTTTCTTATGGAATAAAAAGATAATCAACTTTTGTCTACGTTTATTTGGCATTCACTGTGGTTCAATTCCATTTTCTTATTAAAAAATAAATCACCGATTCAAAACGTCAACATAAGGGTGCATAAAAACATCAATAAACAATGTATCCCCATACATGACACATGTCTCTACTTGTTAGGGGAAATAAAAAGCAATATAATTCTACCCCCCCCCCTCCCCCAGATTCCTCAGGTAGTAGTAACGCTTCTCACCTGTGGTGAACCTCAACTGAGTTTTCTCTTGTCCGTTCTGCCACAGCCAAGCAAGCACTCATGAGTATGAGTGGTCGTTCTTTCCCGGGAACATGACTTTCTCCCCGTCTTTGACTTGGGCTCCTCTGGCTCTCAGGAATCAGATGGCTTAGAGCCGAGCGTGGGTCCTGTGGGTGCAACTGGTCATGCAGAAAGGATGAGTAGTTGGGTCCCAGGTGGGGGCCCAAGCTTGGAGCAAGCGACAAGGCTGTTGATAGTCAGCACCCAGATCAGAGAATTCCAACTGGTGAACTGCCACCCTGGGGACAAGACACGTGCAGGTGCTCTGTGACTAACGCTGAATGGGGGGGAGGAGAGGGCGAGGGCCCAAGTGATGTTCTTAGGATCTGCCTACCCAGCACTTTGGAGACCACCTTCTGCGGTCTCAGAGTACAGGCGTGGCTTGCAGCCCTGTAGGGCGCCACCACCACCGGGTGGCCGTGGCTGGAACTGCAGTTGCTAACACTGAAGACGGCACCCATGCTAGTTGCCCGGATGCTCAGCTGCTTCCTCACTGATTTGTCCCTCAGCCCGCCACCTGGTGGTCGCTGTTGCTGCTGTGTACACTGGGTCAGAACAGGATTCCAGGAGCTGAACTAGGAACCTGCAGGAGGGACTCATATCGTTGTTGTCTGCTAAGTAGAAGGGAGTTGAGTAAGGGCACAGTCTTCCAGTCATGGAAGAAACCTCCTCTTGGCTGTTCTAGAAGGTCACCCCCACCTGGGATCAGAGAACTGAAGCTGCAGGTGGAGGGCACACTGGCTGGGCTGCTGCTCGAAGGAGAGGATGAGGTTGATTGAGTTTGATGCCAACAGAATACACGATGGCGACTACAGACTCCTGCTGGGATAGTGAGGTGAAAAGTATAAAGTGCACGTCACAAGATCATTGAGCTCCACCTCTTTGCAGAGCGCAGGCTGCTGCAAAATGCTCCAACTCTACCTCTCTCCACGCCTGTGGTCAGTCTTCACCGCTAGATGCTAATGGCAGCCAGGAAGTAGGAGGGGTACTGCCTCTTCTTACCTGGAGGTACAACCTGTTCAGTTGGAACCACTTCTCCTTACACTTTTAAATCCCAAACAGTGCGTGTGACCCACACTGCTAAAGAGAATTCAACACGGTTTTACTTTTCACATTGTTTTCCTGGAGATGGGAGGTGGGAGCAGCCCGAATAGAGCGCTACCATGGTCTATTTCCCAACATGTCAATTTCTGAATAAATAATCAGAAAATATGAAGAAACTGGATGGATGGATGGATGGATGGATGGATGGATGGATGGATGGATGGATGGATGGATGGATGGATGGATGGATGGATGGATGGATGGGTGGATGGATGGATGATTTTAAAAAAAAATAGATGTCTATAACTGATCTTTCTTTCTAACTTGAAATGCAACTGGAATATTCCTGGACTTATAAAATGCTGCGGGGGTGATTGAAAGTTGTGGGAATCAGGATATAAATTATACATGATTTGGGTGAGTGGGAAGGCTAGAATCCCTTGAATTGAGTATATTATATTGCAGTAGCAATATAAAGATCATATTATATTCTCGTTGCCTTCTAAATGGTAAGTCTTAGTTATAAAGGAAGAAGTCAAAGTTCTCAAATTGCTGCCTACTTCTTAAGGAAAATCTGGTTTTTTGTCTTCCAATCTGCATTTAGCGCTTAAGTTAGCTAAATACACATAGCTAACTTCTTTAGATTTTTATGCAGACAATCTATTATGCAATATGGTTTCAGATAAGCAAAAATTTGTACAACTTTTAATCTTAAGTATGCCTTAGATAGAACAAATTGGTTGTTGTTCTATATAGTTTTGATTTTATTTTTTTTTTTTGAGGTTAGGTCTCACTCTATTGCCTGGGGTACCCCGGACTCAAGTGATCCCCAGCCTCAGCCTCCCAGGTAGCTGGGATTACAGGTATGCACCACCATATTCAGCTATTTGTTGAGACAAGGTCTTGCTATGTTGCCCCAGGCAGGTCTCGAACCCATGGACTCAAGCGTGTTCATATAGTTCTTTACTTTAATAAAATATATATATAAAATAACTTTAAACAAGAGTTTATATTGTGTACTTTATACTACAAAGCAAAAAAATGAACATTTTATGGAGTCTGTACTTTGCAAACTCAACACTGGAATTTAGTTTAATAAATCATCGTATTTTATCTGAAAAAAGCAATCTAAACATGCTTATCTTTTTACATATTTTTATATTTTTCTTGAGATAGCATGAAGGTGCAACCATACAACTCCATATATGATTCAAAGATGTAGTTTCACACCTTTTCAGAAGTGTATTACCACACCAAACACACCATCAAGGGACTCATTTAATCTTATATAAGTATTTGTGGTTCAAATGACTATACGATGACAGCAAATTCTGAAAGGTATAGCATTGACCTACACAATTACTTTTACTTTCAGTTTTTACCACTTGGATCAGCATGTTTTCCTGGCAGGTGCGCATATGATGTATTTCAGTATACTTCTCATTCCAAATATTCTTGGACAAAACTATAAAAGCAATATATGTAATTCATGTTGTGCATTGATGCTAGATCCAGCTTGTACTAGGTGGGTTTGCAGCTAGGTGGGTTTAGATTCCAGTTGAAACAAGTCATCCATTGTTCAACTGACTACCACCAACATTATTTCTTTATAAATAAAGATCATGGAAAATTACCTTAATTCACAGCTAGATGGGTTAATAAAGAATCCTCTATGTTAGAATTTCAGAAAGAAACGTAAGTTTCCCTCTGAAGTCTAATACACAGTCTACTTGATGGATGTTCACAGCTATGTTTCTCATTCCAGTGCTGTTCCCATGTTTTACTCATCCCAAGATTGAAAGTCAAGCATAGAAATACACAGACATATGCATACATATGTGTCCCTCCCTGTGCTTCTCACAAGCAGAAGTAATTACTTGATATTATTTCTTATTCATAGATAAGGGGGCAGAAGTTATATGACTTCTCGTTTTATTAGTTTCTTTACAACTTATTCTATTGATAGCTTCAACTTCTTGAAAATAAATATTGTCTCATATTGATTGTTTTATATTTATCATGTTATGTGATATATTTTATTATGCAATCATTTTCTATTGTACAAATATTTCTTTGGTTTATACAAAATAATGATGGCTCTTATATAATTTAATATTCATACATTACTTAATTATTTCTTTGAAATTGGGGTGGGTGAAAACAAAACCAAAATAGTACTAAAGATTTAAAATAAGGGTTCTTTTTCTCCACATCACCACCCATAGTTGTTGTTTCCAACTTTTCTAATATGGACCATATTGGCATATATATCATGTCATAATTGGCCCATAATATGAGGTGGTATTGCGTTGTGATTTTGATTTGTACTTCCCTGATAACAAGTGATCCTTTCTTTTTTGTTCTTCTACCCATTTTTGACTGGGTTGTTTGCTTTGTTTTCATTCAGGTGAGTTAGCTCTTTTGTAGATCCTTGATATCAGTTGTATTAAGTGCAAATATTTTCTCCCTTTCAGTAGGATGTCTCTTTATTTTCATTACTATCTCCCTATCTCCTTTGTTGTATAGAAGTTTTCTAGTTGTTGTTGTTGTTTTGAAACTAGGTCTCGCTATTTTTGCCTGTGGAACTGCAGGCTCATTTGCCCGGGGTACCATGGACTCAAGCAATCCCCAGCTTCATCTTCCCAGGTAGCTGGGATTACAGGCGCGTGCAACCACATCCAGCTATTTTTTTGGGGACTAGGTCTCACTACGTCCCCAGGCAGGACTTGAACCACAATCCCTAGCCCTGGTCATGGCTTTCTAGGCTGCTGTTACAGGCATGCACAACCATGCCCAGTCTAGAAGCTTTCTAACTTTGAGATAGTCACAACTGCTTATCTTTTCCTTCAGCTTCCTTGCTTCTGGAAATCAGTCCTCAAAGATGTTTCTTAGGTATTTATGTCATGGAACTAAGTCAAGAAGAACAAAATCTTGATATTGGAATTTTCATTTATTTGTGGGTTACAGAGAAACCAAACAATGGGTCAGGGGAAAGAGAATTTGCAAGCTGACCAGAGATCTGAGGTATACAGAAAGGGAGGTGAATGAGAAGGATCAAAACAGGTGAGGAAAGAAAACAAGGATTGTGGTGATGGATATCAGGTGCTATGGTGATGGAACAACTTAGGGGATTATACCCGAGGGCTGAAATCATGTAAAATAATGAACAGTGGTGTAGAAAATAAATACATTTACTTATTGGGGGGAAAATAATTCTCTCCTTTCCTTCCCACTAGAGTTAAATATGACTGAAGGAAAATGTAACACTCTCTTCAATGAATTTGATTTAGTCTTCAGGAAATGTATTTCATACATTCTTAAACAGTTCTCCCAACTTAGCACTCAACAATATTCAGATCCTCCCTCCCTGAGAGAATTAAGCAATAAAATAAGTCTTTTCCAAATGTCCACCTTACATTTACCTGCCTCCTAGCATCATATTCTACCTTCCTCTCTGTTTCCATAAATAAACTATTCATGATTCTATCCATGCTCCCGACTCCATTTGTTTACTGAAGGGAATACTTCTATAAATCCTTTAATTTTTCCTCTACATAAATATTTTCAATCACAATTACTTTATATCTGTCAAAATAATATGCTACTGTTCTCTGCATCTTAAATTTAAAAAGTAAAACACGATCAATAGTGTTAGATCCACCTAGTACATGCTGAATCTAGCATCTATAGCACATGAACTATATATTTTACTTTTATAGTTTTATCCAAGAATATTTCAAATAAAAAAGTGAACTGAAATGCATCACATGAGCACCACATGGTGACGCTCCTGCCAGGAAAACATGCTGTTCCAAGTGGTAAAAGTGTGATCAATGGCACACTGAGCCAGTGAGTGCTCATTTTCTTCAACCCCGGGTTTCAGTAAGACTTCTGAAGTGAGGTTTGTGCACTCAGTGGCTACAATCTTTTCCTCTTAACCTTCCCTCAAATAGGCACTACCTCCGTCATCTCTCCTATCCTTGTCCTTTGTGTGATCACCAATGTTATCTATATTATATAACTTGTGGTAGACTAAATAATGGCTCCCCCCCAAAATATGTTTATTTCCTAACCCCTTACACTTGTGAGTATTTTACTTTACATGATAAAATGGACTTTGCAAATGCTCTGATAAGTAGCTTGAAATAGAGAAATTGTCCCAAATTACCTTTGTGAAATAATCACAAATGTTAAATATATTTGGACTAGAAAAAGGTAAAGTATGTTTCTGATTAACTAAGAAAGTTCTCTCTTCTTTCTAGGAAATATAGCAAAAAGAAGTTCAAATGGCAATGAGACAGTAAGACATTGGAAATGTTCCATTAAAAGGAAAAAAATTCCTTATCAAAGATTAACTCAGGATCACTAGAAATACCCAATTCTATAATTCCACTATATTTTTAGTGCTAATCATTTTTTTCTTTTTTACTCTTACTTAAACACATGAATATTTAAAATTAGGATGCTATCTGTCTAGGTATTCTAATTGTTCTATACTATAGGCATCTATGGTTCACTCTAAAGTGCTTTTTACCTTCATTTTACTATGTTATTAAATTTCCTCAATTTAGTCAGTCACAAAAGAAATATGGTTGACTGAAAGCATAGAAAGGATTAAGAAAAATGAGGGAGAATGCACATTTTTCAAGGATTTTCTGCAATATTTTTTCCTTCCCCTTTATGAGTCATTGTGATTTTATTGCATATTTTAATATTTTCTTCCATAATACAGTTTCCATGCAGAGTTATGCTGTCCACAAAGGAATACTTTGCAACCACTCTCCTTTCTGTGTGCTGACAATTAATTTTGCTGAAACTTGGTATAAATATGCAATAGTCATCTAGGTAGCATTTAGCTACCAGGTATAAATTCTCCAAGTGGAAATTAATCCTGGGGAAACTGGCAAATGCTGGTACATTTGGCAAGGACACCAAACCCAGAATTTGCATTTGCCCCATACATATTTTATTGTTCATTATGTGAGTTAAAAGATAGACATGGTCTTATGGTGTAATATTTACTAGTGTCCTCCAGCTAACTCTAGCACTGGAGACAAAAACTGCATGCCAAATTATCACTCTTCTCAGACTGGCCCTAAGCAATATAAACCAAGAAAAATAATTCAGCTTTCAGTCCCTTACCTCACTTCTTATCCCCTCTTTTTGTATCTAGGTCCTCCACAGCTATCAAGATCTGGCCTCAAGAAATTATCCATTGTCAGTCACTTTTATTTCAGCTTGAACATGTCATTGTGTTTCTGTTCCTAAAATCACTGGTAACTTGTCTTATTTCTAATTATGAAATGGAATAATTTTCTTAAAGTTATATTAAACAATAGCTAATTGTTATAAAAATAACATATAGAAATTACTTTTTATGGTTTGTTTCTTTATAAAGAGAACTTAAGGAAATTATTCTCATTTCCATCTTGAAACAAACTCAAATAAGTTTCATCTCATATAAATTCTTACCTAGTGTTAAGTGTTCATCCTTTTATGAAATGTATTGTTTTCCTTTATAGCATTATTGTACATTAATTTATTTTAATCTTTTTCATGTTAGCATCTTGATTGTTATATTAAAATATCTGTTTGGGAATAAGAAACTGTTTTTACAGTTTTGGTACTAAATTTCCAGAACAGAACTTTGATAGTTAATGACTTGGATATTAATTGCCACTTTCTAACTCTTTTCTCCTACCACTTGTATTATTAGTAGTAACAGTAATAAGAAGAGGAGAAAGAGGAAGAGGATCAAGGGAAGGAGGACAAGGATGAAGGATAAGAACAGAATGTATTTCTACTCTGTAAATTTTAGGTATACAATATAGAATGATCTGTTATACACAGTAAACATTGTAATAGGATTCTAGAACTCATTTACCATGCATGCTTTTATCCTAAACTCCATAATCCTTAGTCATCAGCTGCCAAAATTTTCCTCCCTTCATTTTTTTATCTGAAAATTTATGCATTTCTTAAAACTTCTCTATTAGTCATTCCTAATAGAAATTATCCAATAAGTAACACAAGGTACTTAACTCTTAAAATCTTTAATCCTAAATACTAACTGTTCATTAAATATCTTAGTGTTTTCCAACAGTAGGATCCCAACTACAGCAGAGGCAGCACAATGATAAGGTTGCGGTTATTTTAAAGACAATCATTGCCTTGTTCAGCATTGCCCCAATTCTGAGTCCATTTATGGCTAAATTAATATGGTCAGTATAAATCGTTGTAATCTTATAAAAGAACCAATTTTAACTCTTGCACATTTTTCTATTTCTTTTCTTCTATTTGAATAATTGTACTTTTATGCCTATTATTTTTTACTATTCACTTATTTTGGCTTAGCTAGTTTTTCTTTTCTAGTACTGAAATGCTCTCGTTTCTTATAACTTGCCATTGATTTTAATGTTTCTTTCTGGATAACTAAGTTTATAGATATTACGGTAAACATTTCTTTATTTGCCACCCTCACATTTTAATGTTAGTTATTATCAGGCATAGAAAATTGTAATTTTTTTTCATTTCTAGTTTCTGATTTGTTCTTAGACTCAAAAATTTAGAAATTTGCTTTTATTCCAACTGGTAGCAAATTTTTGGGTTGCTCATTAGCTATAATTTTTAATTTAATTATAGTGTAATCAGAAGCATATCCTGTGAAATTTATCTTAAAATTTCCTTCAGCTTAATTGAAAACATCTTTACAAATTTTCATGAATACCTCAAGGGACTGTGTATTCAATCCTTTCACTTGTTAGAAATTGTGACTCAGAACTTCAATTATATTATTTTTAATCTTCCCATTATTGTTTCCTTATAGCTGTTTGGCTATGTCATATTTAACATCAGTTTGTCTGTTTCCAAACTATGTGTAATTTGTTATATTCCTCTGTTTTCTGCAATAGTATTTGGTTGCTCTTTGGAGAAATTTCAATTTTTTTTAAATATATTTTTATGTTCCTTTTTCTCTTAGTACTCTGGGGACATGACTACATAGGTCTTTCTTTCTGCTAATCAAACTAAGTAATTCCTTTTGCTGTCTTTCAGGTCACTGATATTAACTTTTAATTTATAGCACCTGATATTTATTAAAATTACCTAGTAATATTTTCATTTATGATATTTTAGTGCAAAAGTTTCTACTTGCATATATATGTATCCATATACATACACTTTCCCCATTTTTTCTGACATTTCACAGCTCTTCAATAATAATATGCTACCTTTAAATTGCTAGATATGCCACTGCTGATTTATGATTTGAATTATTTAACTATTATTCCTATAAATAAGTAGTTAAATATATTTTATCATGTTAAGTTAATCTTTTCTAATCCAAGTACCTGGAACATCAAATCGTCTATATTGATTTATTTTTACAGTGGCTTACAATTTTGATTTTATTTTTGTATATTATTTTTGTTCATTTTATGCTGGTAATCATGGCATATACATTGGAGAGAAGCTGGGTTACATTGTATTCCTTTAAAGCATACAATATTTTCCCCCCAAGACTCTGTTAAATTAGTGAAGGACTTTACTGAGCATGTTAGATTTGGCTTTCTGCCTTCTTCAGGGGTTCTATTTAGAATTTGCTTCAGTTCTAGGATATAGCAGAAACTATATATATATATATATATATAGTTAAGACCATGAAATTCTAAAATGTTAAGATGTTAAGACCATGAAATTCTAAAATGTTTACTCCCTACCACTCAACACAAAAGTTTTGTCAGTCATGCTTTACGGCATAGTCTCTTCTCCTAAAACATAGACCTTCTGCTTTAAAATTCCAATATTTCAATGAAGTCTCTAATCTGAATGGGTTGGAAGTCCAGAAACCCACCACTGTGTAATCTCTTGTCTGTTTATTCAGCACTCAGCCTTATAACAATAGATATAAATTAAACTTCACAGTATTTTATTCAGTTTATAAAAAGTCATTATTTCAGACAAAAATTTAAGAGGAATATCATATGGGCGTTAGACACTGCTTTCTTTGTAGCATTCTCATTTCCACTATAATCTAATATAAATTTCAAATAACTCAATATACTCAAATTTCAGTTTCTATGTGTTGAAGTCAGCAAGAAAATTAGCCTTTCTGTCCCTGCCATACAGTCAGAAAATGCAGTCAGTTCAAAGTCTAAGCTCATGTGTTTCCTTTCTCTTAAGAATCTACCATCTGTCCTACCTGTTGTAGTGTCTGAAAATATATTTTAATATTTTATACTTTTTCCAGTTTTGCAGTTGTTTACAGTGAAAGGATAAAGGTGTCTTGAAGTGGAGCCAGTGACAATAATTCACTGTTGCTTTACAAAGAGAAAATATGAGAAACTTTTTAGTTAATTGTGAGATTTTGGGTAAGTTGTAAAAAAATCGTGTCATGTTATGTTTAATTTGTTAGTTGTTATCAGTGAAGTCAAATTTTCAAAATAATTTGTAACACAGAAATTCAGAAACAAAAGCAATTGAAGAGGTAATTAAAATTAAAATGTAAAAGTAGCTGGGCATGGAGGTGCATGCCTGTAATCCAGCTACCTGTAGGCTGAGGTTAGAAATTAAATGAGTTTGTGGGTTTGAGACAACCCCAGGCTACATATTGGACCTCACCTCTATAAATAAATAAGTAAGTAAGTAAGTTAATTAATTAATTACTTAATTAATTTAAAAAATACAAACCTTATAACAAAATATTACTTTGGTTTAATTATATTCAAATTTACTCTGTAGTGTTTTAAACTAAAAACTATACAGCATAATATAGTAGTTCAGTCATAGCTCTTATAAAACCTGTGTCTTGATTTGTATATGTAGATAGTATGCATGCATGATTCATAAATTAATTCAATATGTTAAATTTGACATCTCTAATAAGATATGTAATGTTAATATCCACTTTAAATATAATAAATGTCAACCTTAACCGCTAATAATTACATATAAAAAGCATTGTTAATTTGCTGAAGAACTGATAATATAGCAAATTACTGTTAATGGAAACAGTTGCACAAATTAACTCTAAGATTAAAATGACAAAATGGTTTGTGCTTTTATTAGGAAGACCACATTTTCAACAACCGAGTAGATTCACTCTTCATTTTGAGATTGCTATATTTAGCAAACATTTTCCAATATCCAGGCATCATAATTATATAC
Organism: Uropsilus gracilis; assembly: GCA_004024945.1. Taxonomy (NCBI): domain Eukaryota; kingdom Metazoa; phylum Chordata; class Mammalia; order Eulipotyphla; family Talpidae; genus Uropsilus; species Uropsilus gracilis. Next base: position 127,923 of record PVHY01000454.1, on the reverse strand, counting down.
ATTATATCTATAATTATCTTATTGAATTAGTCTTGAAGATGGGCATTATAACCTGCAACATGTTGAAACACTAATCATTAATATCTTCAAGAACTATTCAGAGTCCTTTAAACTCCCAGAATTATTTTTTTCTAAGAGATTTCAATGTGACTATAAACCTGAGCTTGGCAGAATGGGAGAGGGTAGAGAAGAAAGTGGGAGGGAGATAATGGGTTATGGTAGAGGATTATGAGCACCTTGGTAGTATATGGGATGTGGTAAGATACAAGAAAACATGAGGTCCTTTATTTTGAAATATATATATATTGTTTCATATCAATGTTACCTTAATAAAAAAAAAACAGAATATTTTTAAAGAGGTTTCAGGCAATATAAGCACTAATCTAATATTTGAAGAATTTATACATGTACTTTTAAACAATAATTTGACAGAATTTAATCTTATTGTATCTAATTAAGACTATTACATAAATTCTGATGAGTTGAGGAAAATTAATTTTTAATTTATTTTATGTTATTATTGCTGATATTTTTCTTTGGTTTAGGAAGAGTGGAGTTAAGCTTTAAGCAAAAATAAATTATTAATTATTTTTGTAATGAAGGTACATAAATAGCATATAAAGAACTGCCTGTGTACCATGGTATTTTTGTGTTTATATTTCATGTCTTATGTTAATATTAATATCTGATGCCTTCCAACATAGGAATACATCATACAATTTTCATTATATTTTGTGCAGACACATAAAATAAGTGTAGACACACTTATTTAAATCTTAAGTAATTTGGAGCTAATTTGTGGTACTCATTATAGACAAAATAAGGTGAATTAGGCTTGAGTCAAAAATTTTTTTGGCTTTAAGTAATTTGAAGCTAATTTGTGGTACTCATTATAGACAAAATAAGGTGAATTAGGCTTGAGTCAAAATTTTTTTGGCTTTCTACATAAATATATGGCTGAAATACTTTCTAAACTTTAATAGATACTAGCATGGAAACTATCTTGATCATATTTTTTCTTCTAGTGTAGTATCAAAAAAATAACTACATAAGTAAAATGAGTCGAACACTTAAGAGTGACATTTTTAGCTTTAGAATCTCAATTGTTGAATATTAATACTTTCTATCAAAGCAAAAACCATTCAAATATATTATCAGGGATTTTTAAGAGACTATCACTCTAATTTAATGAATCATATATAGTGTTTGTTTGTGGTCAGTTATGCCATATAAAATGTAACCACTTAATTGTATAAAAATACAGTTAGTTGGGATAATATTTTCTGTCTCTGATTATTGACTCTAGAACTTTTCAACTGTAATTTTAAATGTAAGTGATACATTTGATTATTACATTTCAGGGTGAATAAGTAAAAGCTACTGCACATCTGTGTTTTTAAAGAGCAAAATTGTCTAGTTTTCAACTACTTAATATCTGCAAATGATATTCATGCCTGAACTATAAAGGGCACTCAGAGAAGAAAAAAACGTATATTAAAATTTGTATTTCTAAAATACTATGATATAAGCCAATGGTACCTTAATAATTTTTAATAAACATAAAATAATACCCTATAGGGATTGTTTCTAACTAAATTCTAATTATAATAAAACTTGGCAGAACATAGTATAAATACTATAATTGCACCCTCTACATACTAGGCTTTTCAAGAATAAATCTTTTGAATTATACTGGAATATTCCACTCAGAAGAAAATTTGTGGGTATATAATTTAAATTATTTGAAATGTATAAATGCAATTTTATTAGGACAGAATGTTTTTCATATGTAAAACACAATTAAATTCTAAGGTGTGACAAAAATTCTTTCACATTTAACTATGGTTGAGTACTCCCACGCCTTTGTGTTGGGTTGTGGTGTGGTAACATATACCTGGAGAGATGCAACCTATACCTCTGAGTCATAGAGTTTTAAACCAATTACCTCAATTTAAAAAATGTTGCAGCAAACAACGGAGATGAGATCCACCAAAAAACAAGAAGCAATGATACAAGTCAAAGGTGCTCGAATCAGCCTATGAAGGCAAAAGCAGTACAGGTAAGATAAACAGCATGCTCTACCAAGTCCCAAGAAATCACACCCTCACCAAGGATGAAGAAATAGATCCAGAAAAGAAAAAAAAAAAGAAGAAGAAGAAGAAGAAGAAGAAGAAGAAGGCTAAAAGGCTATCATGGACAAACAACAAAAAGAAAGGAGGGGAAGTAACCAGAGGGGGTGTGGTGTGGTGGAATAGTTCCATGGGGATCAGCAATTATAGAATCATGTATTGTAAAAAAAAATACAAAAATAAAATAAAAACAGATTTAAAAAATACATAAGAGGACTAAGCTAATATAAATCAATCATATAAATCAATCTACAAGGTTGTACTTCAAATAATTAAAACATCAATTTTCAATATGATACCAGAGTTCCCAGAACTGAAGAGCATCTATAGGGAGGTGTGGGTGGACTGGACAATACTGAATTCTGTTGTCAGGCCTGACTCTGTGTGTGTATGGAAGGGCATTATGACTAAAAGAACATAGGCCTCCAATGTGACACACTGCCAAGAGTGACCTCCCCCGGGGCCTCCAGACATGGTCACCCATTCCTCATGTTCCAAACAAAATTTCAGAACTGAACTGACAATTTGGAAAAGGTAGTACACCAAGGATTATAAACCTACATTACCTTAATAAAAAAAATAGTTAAAAAAATAAAATAGGGTACTTAGACTATAAGTCAATTATTATCAAAAGCATATTTTTCAGCATGGGTTTCAAAATCAAGCAAACAAATAAAAAACAACTCAATATTTTCTAGAAAACAACCCCAGATCAAGCCATTCAATACAAAAGTAGAAGTGTATAACATTATTCAACCAATCAAGTACTTAGCAAATTAAAGTGACAACTATTTTATTAGAAAAACTATAATTTCTGACTCAAAATAAGATGAATGAACACAGTGACTAGACCATCATTTTCTTTCTATCCATCTGCACCTAGTAATTACATCTGTGATTTGTACAACTTTTTTTTCTCTTTGTTCAGAGAAAGTGAATTTTGTATTACATCCTACCTGCATTCACACAGAATAAGTCTCTATAGTAATTATATAGCTGTATTTAAAAGACAAATAAAGCATGTAATTATACCTTGAAAATATAATTCACCGTAACAGTTGAATTTGGGCTTGAATTTTAACAATGCATCAAATAGCAATGGAAGACAAAGAATTCAACTTGTGGAACTTGGTTGATTCAGAGAAAGGGAAGAGAATTCATAGAAAACAAAACACTTTCAGTGAGACAATTAGTGGTTGATGCTATGATGACTGAGCATGAGTGTTTCTGACAATTACATGACCTTTACATATGGTAAAAGCAATTATAAAATTTATATAGATTTAACAAAAAATAGGAAAGAAAATATTAGTTGTAATGATTTGGAAATGACAGTGATTTGTCCAGTTTTAAAAAAAGAGGAAATCAATGTAAAGAAATGTAAAAAAGATTTACCAAATTCACTGTTGTTTATATACATTGCAGAATGACAACTCCCAGTTTCCTTTTCCTCGAATGAAAACACTTTTTAATAACAAAACTCAACCTTAGGGAATAATTTTGATTTAAATAATAATTACAAATAAATAAATTATTGCATTCATGAGAGATGGATGGAATTCTCCGGTATAGTCATTTAATGAGGATATGATATCCTATTATTCAAATATCCTTTTCTCTAATTTGACCTAAATTCACAAACCTAAGTATTCCTTCTAAAGAAAAACCAACACTCACCCCAGCAAGTTTTAAAGAGTCAAATGTCTGCCCATTAATAATCTAGGAATTAGAAAGGAAGCCCTTAATATTACAGCTTTGTGGAATTACTGAATATATATAGATAAATAGGCTTTATTATAAACTTGCTCCAATGTCCCAAATATTTTATTCACATCTCAATAATATCTTGAATTAAATCTTTAAAATATTTCTTGTAACACTGATATTTTAAGATATTAGACTTTTTAAATTATTTTGAGAGCTGCAAAATAATAAACTTTTCAAATAGTAACACTCCATTCATGCTTAGAGGCTCCACCAATGCCAACTTACCCAGTTTCTTAGATAGAAGCAATGCATTCATCAGCATTACCCTGGAGTCTGCCTTCACACTTCTCTGGGGACACTTAGAATTTCATCTTGTATTGTGGTTATTTATTTTCACATCTCTTTCCTGCTGCTTTTTGAACTCCTTCAGGGAAGAGCCTGTATTTTATTAATTTACATATACCCTAAGCAATACCTTGATGTCATGCACATGGGAGGTAGGCCTTGTCAAATGAATGAATTGCTAGTAAAATATCTGTGCATCAAACACAGAGAACACAAGATAAATCAATGTGTCATATAGGTCAGTCCAGGATAGTATTATCTTTTAGTATAACATTTAAATTAAACATAATAAATCATGATATACCTTATTCTTTTAGGAAGAATCATGCAAGGTCAATTATTCATTATGTTCTGATTCTTCTTTTTAAAAAGTGAAATTAAACAAATTGTTAAAATAGCCAAAAAGAAAATGTGGCCATATTTATGGTTCCATGAATAAATTATATACAATAAATTAATAAAAATATTCTTAACATTTAATTTAAAATAAGAAGAGAAAGTAAAACTTACACAAATTATGGATAACTAGGAATCTTTTATATTATGACTTGCATGAAAAATTTTGAATATTTGTAGAATTTTTTTAATAGTTGTGAAATTGAAAAAACCCTATCCACACTGGTATCATTAAGGTCAATATCAAAGAGCTTATCACCTGTGTTTTCTATTACATTTTATGATTTTAATCTCATACTTTAAGCATTTAAGTCATTTTGAATTAATTTTTGTTTATGAATTTATGCTTTGTTTTTATGGGTGTAGTATGGCAACATACATCTTAAGAGGTGTGAACTCAAACCTCTAAATCATACACAGTGTTGTAAATTGTTACCTGAATAAAATTTTTGTTTTAAATTTTATAACATTCAGCAATATTTCAAGAGAATCACACCAATGTGACTCATAAGGTTCTGTTTATTCAGGTTTTATTGCTTTGAAAAAAATTCTTTAAATCAAAAGCAGAGATTATACCCACTCCCAAGTTCACATTCACTGAAAAGGAGTGGGAAGGAGACAATACATTTAGTATTGCAAACTTATCCAAGTTTTCTGGAACTTTCCTAACAAGGCAGGTCTATGAGTTAGAAAATCCCTTAGGTCCAAGGTATTGATACTTGTGGACAGTCTAGAATTCCTGAATCTAAGAGTAACTATAATAAACATATTGCCCTCTTTGGCTCAAAACTAATAACATGCACTGCTCAGACTAAAGATTCTTGAAATATTTTTATTAATTTTTAGACTACATCACCATTTTGGAAATTCACTATTATTAAAGTTAGTTGTTAGTGTGCTAATGTGCTGAATGCCATTATTTGTTATAGACCCTACTAGTGACCACTAGTGCAGTTTAAAATGCACTATACTTCCAAAGCCTTCTGGGATTGTGCAACTGAACATAAATATCACAAAATCATGTTTGTCATACTAGACTAAATACAAAAAGTACATTATACTATTTTGCTGACCAGTCTACCTGTCTTACTCAGCTGATAAAGAAAAAGTACTTAATGCATCACTGTGCATTATTGTGACTTAAATAAAATGATGAACTTCATTGCATCAATAGCATATTGAAATTTTAATAATGACTGTTACCGGTGAGTAGCCTTTTGACAGTGCCATTTCTTTATCTTTTTTTTTTTAAAGAAATAAAATATTATGCTCCTTTTACCTAAAAAAGAAGACAATACACTTTAGTCAATCAACTAATATGCAGAGATTTCTCTGATTATTGAAAAAGACATGTTTGTAACATTATACATGTTTCAGGTGTACAGTTTTATAAATCATTTATATATACCGCATTATGTCTACTATCAGAATTCTATTTACTATCATTGCAATTCTGTTGATCTCTACTCAATGTACTCACTTGTTTCTACCTTCCCTTCAAGTAACTATATTTTTTGTTGTTCTTATAGTGAAAAGCTTGATTTTATTTTGTTTTATTTATATATTTTGTCTTCTTATCTCTCTAATAACTGAAATTGTATGATGTTTGTCTTTGTCTGATTAGTTCACCAAGCAGACTGCTTCTATTGTGGGAATGACAGCATTTCATCTATTTGAATATATGAGCAGAACTCTATTGTGTGTATGTATAAATATATATGTATATAAGTATACAAAACATGTTTTTTGTGTGTTTACAGATATGTAAGAAATGTTATTTAGATTGTTTTCTACTCTTAGTTATTATGAATAATACTATGAGAAATATACCAGTACATACATCAATTTAAATTAATTTTTACATTTCTTATAAACACCCAATGTGTGATATAAGAATCATAGTATTTTTATTCTTTTTTTATATATTGATATGGAGATATTCTCTCCAAGGTAGTATGTAAACAGTGAGCTAAACAAACCCAAATATATTAGGAACTTCAAGTATAATCCAAATGTGCTTTTAATATTAATTATCTGCTGATAATGGTTTGCACAAAGAAAATTACTTTTCTTTTATGGAGTATTATTCAATCATACGTGAAAAAAATTAGACAAACCATGAATCAAAATATAATCTCAGACCACATTCCTCTTCTGATTATTTTGCCAAAAGCAAATTTCACAGCTTAATAAAGAAAAAGCAATGGCCATAAGCTTATACTTTGTTATAATGTCTAATGCCATCTTATAACACTACAGACAATATAATAAGCATCTGAACTTTTGCTAATTTTCTATGATATATCCAATTAAGTAGACACATTTGAGTGGAATCCTCAAAAGAAAGTCTTAAAGATAATAGAGAAACAAAATTTCATTTGAACCACTCATTTATTTCACTCTACGAGAATTCAAACAATCAGTGAACCAAAGTCACATTGATTACGGTATTTAGTAGTAAAACTTTTCTACTATGAGTGTTCATTGAACACTTCCAAGGATAATGGTACCAATATATTGTTACCCTTTAGACAACAACTATCAACCTACTCAGATTCTAAAGGAAAACATTCTCATCAAAGTGCTAAAATTCTTGACATTTCCATCCTGCAATAACTACTCTTGGACCAAATTCCTGTAGCTTGGAACAAGCCAAAGAAAGCATTATGAAAAAATCTGGTTTATTAATAAAGTACTGAGCTTATCCTATTGAACCAAAGTTCATAGAGCTAGATATGATAACTATAGACATGGCAACAGAAAAAGGAAGCAAAAATTTACTAAAAAACAAACAAAAACCAACAAAAAACCCAAAATAAAACAATAACTATCACCAAGTGGGCTGGTCAAACTCTGGCAACTTCTTTGGCCACTGAGCACAAGGGTAGTTCCTCATGAGATTTCTTTGGCCAGAGAGATTTCCAAGCCTGAAAATGACTAAATGATAAGTTTATATATTCTTGATAATGAATGTATGTTGCTAGAACATTGGTAAATCTAAGGCAAAGTTCTGAGCATCCATGTCTCATTGAAAACATAGAACATCTTTCTTTCATTAAAATTTTATTCTCCCAACATTAAAGGTTACATATTCATCAACTTACTCCAGTCAAAATAGGCAAACAGTTGAATAATCTTCATCTACCAGCCATACCAACCACAAGAAATAAAAGAAACTCTAAGACACTAAAAACAGTAATCTTCATCTAAGAGCTTGATCATTTTAATTTTCTAACATTATAGCTGCCAACTTAGTATAACTTCAATAGCCTAACTGAAACACTTCACTGATCCAACTAAATGCTCTCGTTCAGATGTCTCTTTCAATATTAATGGGCCCTGACTTTTTCTTCATATTCTGAACAAAATTATCCAGTAACTTTTGCTGATAAATTCAAAGAAATAAAATTGTCATCTGTACATTAAGTTCTAAATCTTGATGTTTTTCTAAGACATGGGCTCAGCATCCCTACAGGAACAAGAAGTACAATTAATTATCAGTTTTCTTTGTCTTAGTATAAACATTTTCTATAAATATTATAGTATTTTTCCTAGTCTTTAAAAAATCTTTTTTCATATTGCAAAACTGTAATAGCATTACACTGAAAGTTGGCTTTCTGTCTTTGCAGAAACAGTCAAAATTTATATTGAGGTCTTTCTTGCTTCAGTGATGGCAATGAAATTTAGTAATCATGGATGATAAAACTTAAATGTGCTTCAAAATCAGCTGGTAACTTGAAAATTATTTGGTGACTCATCCAACATCCTAAAGATTTAAAAACTCAAATGGTAGATTCTGAACATTTGTATTTTTATCAAGTTTTCCAGATGATTCTGAAACACATAATACACATAAATTTCAGAAATGAACTAAATTATGTTAACAAATTAATAGTGTATGGTACAGATCTCATAATATTTCAGCTTATTTTATAGTATATTTATGGGTATTATGAATATTTATATGAATTTGGGTTCTCATATATTTTATTGACAGATACATGATATAATATTTTAAATGAAGTGATTATATAATCTTAAAAGATGAAAATACTACATAAATGATTGATTTCATCTTCTCATCTACAAGTTCTGCTTGAGAAATTCTTTATGTATATTCCTAAGTATATTTTGAATATTTTCCTTCAAGTGTTTTGTTTCTTGGTACTAAAAACTGTTCTAAACAATTCAGTCAAATAGTCATCAATCTGCTAATTAATATATTATTAAACTATTATGTTTTATGTGTTTTGTTTAAAAATTTGTTGCCATTAAATCTATAATTTCCATTAAATAAGCAAAAAGGCATTGCATCCCTCTTTATAAATATCATTCAGAATCAGGGGAACTCTTTTAGCAGACCAAAAAATATCAGACTAAAGTTCTATCCTCAAGGACAGCAGTCTCTAGTAGGGGAAATAATGTGTGTGAGAGTGTATTCATCTGTGTATTTTTTCCATTAAAGATACAAACAAATGACTAAGAAGTAGAAAGATAAAAAGAAATAGATATTGTATTCAAATTAGATAAGTGAGAAATTTCAAAGAAGAAGTTGTTATATTTAAGTTGTAAATTGAGTCATGAAGGAGATGTGGTAAGGTATGTGTAGAAAAAAGCATGAGCAAAATCACAAACCTAGAACATTACACTATGCTATAAATTTCCATGATAATATTATGTTTCACAATAAGTTAACAAATTAAGTTTATTTTTTACACAATTCAAGTTTTGTCATCAGCATGATTTGTTAGAAGATTATGGATGCCTTCGTGGGGGGGGCATGATATGGTGACATACATCTGAACAGGTGTGATCTTATACCTTTTTGATATACAGTATCATAAACCAATATTACCTCAATCAATCCATTTCATCTTCCACATAAGCATAATTTGCTAAGTGTCTTAAAACAACTAAAAAAAAGGATTTAAGATAGAAAAGATCTTCCAGTTTTACAAATATACTATGTGTCTTTGTCAATACCTTATTTTTCCTGGCATTGTCTGCTAAAAAGATGCTGAATCTTGAAAAGATGTCAGATTCCTAGCTCCCTTTTATACACCAATCATACAGCAAGCATAAAAGAAGTCAGAGAGGTTGAAAGATCTTTGAAGAACATGATAACTCTCAGAAAGTTTTCACAAAGTAGATTTGATCAGCATGATTAGTAAGTTCAAAGGAAGCCAAAGGATGTTTCTTTGGAGCAAAGTGAAATCTCAAACACAATGCCAACAAAAGTTGATAATTTACAAAAGAAAGAAGATAACAAACAAAACGTAGAATTAAAGATAACATTAATTTTGATAAAATAAAATATGTAAATACATAAGCAAAGAATATGTGAATGTATATATGCATAAATATGTATATGTACACTTCTATACATATACTAACACACAAAATTTATATGCCAAAATTTACATAGATATAATAAATACTTTCTCCTGAAAACATATAAAATACCAAAACTGGCAAAGTAGAAATAAATGATAGTTATTGAAATACTAAGCAGGAAATTTCACTCCCCCATCCCCATTTTCAATCACACATCCCACGCACAATATCTTTAATGCCTTTATGACATAACTTTACATAATCTATCAAATTAAGAAATAACTTTCATATAAGATTGTCTAGAAAAGAAAACATGAAAGAGTTGCCTTACCAGTTAATTATTAAGCTTATTCCAAAAAATTAGTAAAGATGGTCCAATAAAAGTCATTTCTAGCTAGGCATGGTGGCGCACACCTGTTGTCCAAGCACTGGGAGGCAGGAGGCAAAGGCTTTTAATAGTTTGAGTTCGCAGGTTTGAGACTACCCTGGGCAGCACAGCGAGCCCTAGTCTCCAAAATATAAATAAATAAATAAATAAATAAATAGATAAATAGATAAATAGATAAATAGATGAATAGATAGATAAATAGATAAATAAATAAATAAGTCGTTTCTCTTTTGATCAAAATTTTCACAATTACAAATGATTATATTATCAAATTTACTCCATCTCCATATTTTAAAAATGTTTCGGGTACATAAAAGTACCATGTGCAGAAATCAAAAATTACTTTAATCCAAAACATGTGTTACAATTTCTTACCATTAAAGACTTAATATATAAATTGTCAATGAAGATCAAAAGGCCATTTGATAATGTTCAATATCATAAAATAGTAAGTTCAGAATTAGAAATGAAAATTTTCCTAGCTAACATAGGGCCCACCAACATCATACAAAAAGCAATATAGATAAATGTACATATAATCCCTTTATAAATCAGGAAAATACTAGGATTTCTACTTTCATTCAACATTGCAAAATGAGCTACATTTTTTCAATAAATCTTAGAGGAAGAAAAAGGAAATAATCAGTAAGAAGTATTTTTCCATAGGAAAAATTTTGCACAGAAAATACCGAGCCAGTATGTCACAAAGAAGAGAATTCAACAAGGTTACCAGATAGAGGTTCAGCTAACAAAACTTAAGTATTAGTTTTAGCATCAATACCTAGAAAATATAATATTAAAATACTATGCACAATAACAACATACATATTGGGTTATTAAGTATGGGTCTCTCAGACACTATAATCACTAGGATAAATGCTGGGTTTATAGATTGGACTAAGTATTATAGTACTATTGTAAGAATGCCAATTTTTCTCAACTTATTTAATAATCTACTGCAAGTTAGATTACATTTGTTAAAAAAAATAAGTAACTTATTCTAACAAATATATTGGTCAGTTGAATTTATATGATTGGAAAATTGAACATTTTCTTTCCTCTTAAAAATCACTCAGAAGCTATATGGATAAGAAAAATAAGCAATCAAACATTTTTGATAATATCATAATAATGATAAGGACTACCGGAAGAAATGATGTTTATTCAGAGTATTCATACAAGGAAGAAATTTTATATTTTAGGTACTGAATCCAGTTGCAGCAGATCACAAAATATGCTTTCTAAGGAAAAAAAATACAGGATGAAAGCAAAACAGAGTTAAATGTATGAAAGTATAAAATAATCTGGATGTTGGCAGAAACCATTGTGACGTAAATTTCAGGAAAAAAATAAGGATAATAAATTTGAACTAAATACATACAAACAAGCCATGCTTGCAGGAAACAAACAATAACTGTGGTTGATGAGAAAGGATTTTTCCATTGTGAAAAATAGGCTATCCAACAAGGTTAAAATCATGTATCCCTAAACAGTCATTAAACGAGAAATGTAAAAGAAAATAGCTAGCACAGTATCTTTAAAAAGATATTGAAAAAACAAAAATGTTTGCAAAATTAGTTATCTATTCCCACCCCATCAAATATGTTCCAATTACTTTCTGCATTTTTGATGTGTGTATGTAATAATAGACAATAAAATTCTAACATACATGAAAGGGCACAAATGTGATGAGCTTTCTAGATCCACCTTTATCAGTAAAGAATTTATTGCTCTCAGCTATTGGGATTGCTGCCAGGAAATAGCCCTCAGTCATCAGGCCCTTTAGAGATGGACCCAGTTGTAATAGAATTTATTTTCTCAAATTAAAGCTTATTCTGGAAGAAACCTATATTCAATGACTAATAAGATGAGATTATAAAGGCACTTCTCTTTTTTCCAACAGGGTAACTGAAAGACCCTCTGTTTCACAGATCCTCATTATGGATCATTTGAGCTCTTCATCTTGACAGTTTAAGAATATTTTCCCTCATGATCAAAGCTGATTCCCCTATTTTCCTATAAGTGTGAATAAGCGTGTCCTAAATGATATATGTCTCATCAATCATCATCTACCGCATGACATCCAAACTTTGGCAATTGTTATCAGAAGGGAAGCGGTTCAAGGAAACAAAAGCTGATCTTGGATTTTGTGCCTGAAACATCTTCCCTCCAGGGGACAATGATAATCTCATCACCAGTGGTAGATGGACCACTTATGTCTTCTGGCATAAAACAATGGAACCATTTTTCAATGTTTACCTATGGAAATTGGAATGCTAAACTCTTAGGAAGGAATGGACTGGCTGGAGGAAAGACTCAGTATGGTTATAATGTAGATCTTCAGATTTCTAACAAGGCTAAGCCACCTGCAGAGGTGAGGCCTACACTTTTGAAAAATAGTTCCTAGCTCATCATTAGAAAAGACAGAATTTCTGACATGGAATACCAAAAGACAATGTGGAAGAACTACTCATATGAATTGGGTTTTCTCAGCTTCACTGAGTTATAAGGTTAGATAGATCTGATAATGCTCCTTCCTAACTTAAGCGTATACATGTGGGGATCAAACATGAACATTAAAAAAACACAAATTGCTTGAGCAGGAGGTAATCTAGACACCCATGGCATTCATCAATAAGGCATAAGGGGATCTCTTTAAATACAAATTTATTGCCCTCTTGAGGAGATCCCTGATGACTAGATAACAAAGAGGGAAAGAATTCCAGCTTGTTTCATGAATAAGTCACCTCAGCAAGCTGTGCTAAACTCCCATTCAGAAGGGGCTTTTAACAAAGTGAAGAAAATCTCAGTGGGCAGATAATTTTGCAGTACATCAGATTATCCACTTAATCCACAAAATGAAATGACTGAGGCTTAAATTACATATTGATCTATTAACATTCATGAATTCATTGACTAGCTAGTGAATGGGCTGGAAGGAAGAAAAGTGAAGAATCTAGAGCAAGGAAATCTGAGATTGATCCAACCAAACAGGATTGGCCCAGAGTAAGGCTACTAATGCCTGAAAACTTGCTGCAAGTCTAAGTTACCTTCTGATAGGGAAACGTAGGAAAGAGCCAGGCATGTCTGAAGGAAAGAAGCAAAATTACAGTATAAATCAATCTAAGAGCTGCCTTTGTCAGTCTCTCCATCGGTCTCTTAACCATATCACTTCCAGTGTCTCTTCATGTCTCACATATATCTCCTTCCATGTACCCTAGTCACTGGTTCAAGTCCAAAGTCAAGAAGCAACGATGCCATCTTCTTCATGTGTCTCTCTGCTCCACCAGTCTCCTCCAAGTCCACCTCAGCTTCCCTTTACCCTCCACACTTCATTCAATGGGGCAGGAAACCCAGAAAATTCCCTTTTTAAAAGAGTTTACACTGTAACAGTGCCTGAGGACAAACCATTATTCAGTTCAGCTAATACAAGATACTCATTAAAAGTTCTGTAAACCTGGATCAATTGTGAGAAAACTTTATAATAATACAAACCTATCTATCAGTGGCCCTCAAATATTAACATATACCAGTCACCTATAGATTGCCTTGAAAATGGATATTCACAAGGCTGGGCACCGTGTCTCTTGCCTATAAGCTTCAGCCTATGAAGCGACTGGGGCTAGGGATAGCAGTTCGAGTCCCGCCTAGGGCCCTTAGCGAGACCTGGTTCCAAAAAAATATAGCTGGCTGTGGTGGCGCGTGCCTGTAATCCCAGCTACCTGGGAAGCTGAGGCTGGGGATTGCTTGAGTCTGGTACCCCGGGCAATGAGAGTCTGCGGTTCCACGGGCAAAAATAGCGAGACTTAGTCTAAAAAAAAAAAAAAAAAAAAAAAAAAAAAAAAAAAAAAAAAAAAAAAAAAAAAAAAAAAAAAAAAAAAAAAAAAAAAAAAAAAAAAAAAAAAGAATATTCCTAGCATGAAAGGTCCGAATTTTTCATTCAAGAAGTCTCTTGGTTTGAGCTTGAGGATTTGCTTTCTAAGAGGTTTCCAGGTGACATAAGAATTATTGCATTAATAGGAAATGACTGGACAAGAATTTAATACAAAGCTCCTCATATTCTAAACAAATTTTAGAATGCAACATATTTCAATAATAACTTTTCATAAAGTTATTATGAACTAAATATTATGAACTAGAACTAAATTTTCATACCAGTTTTTCAGGCAAAGTAATGACAGTAGAGAAAATAATGGGTTAGCTGTTCTAATTTTCATTAAAATTTCATTTCATAATAATGGCCCTGTGTGCTAATCTGCCTCATGCTCTTCCTTTTAAAATTTCAAAATTAAAAAAAAAAATGTTTATAATGCCCCATTAATTATCTGTACTTAATGACCTCGAAAACAAGATGTTTTATAAATGTGGAGCAATCATAAAAGAAAAAGAAAACTTATGTTAGCAGAACCTGCCAGTGGTTCTTATATATAATATTAGATAATAATTTTCTGTTTCCTGTGTGCCAAAATATTTTACATCTCTATCAATATATCCTCCACCCATCCTTCTATTTGTATTCTTTCCGGATTTTTTTTATTTTTTATCATATGTTGGTATGTCAATTATCACTTTTTTGCCTCTACATTACAAAACCATTTTTTCTTTGCCTTTCAAACTCTAGAAATAAATTTCTCCTCTTCCAGTTGGCGTAATACTTAAGCATGGTCAGAAGACGGCGCCAGAGAGACACTTGAGGAGAAAGGGCCTTTTCTTTGCTTTTTCTCTAAATAATTTATATATATATATATACATATTACACATCATTGTGAACCCCAGGGGTCACCCACCACCTCCCTTCCCTGGCCACTCCAGCTGTCTCCCCCCCCCCCCCTTAGTGTATACTCTCGTTTGGTTGTCCATCTATTAGTGAAACCATTTGGTTTCTGTCTTTTTCCTTCTGACTTGTTTCTATCAATGTGATTTCTTTTAAAGGGCCTTTTCTTGAGTCTGGAGCGCTTCCTTTCTTTTCTTTCTTTTACCCTGTATCAGCTAAGTGTGAGGCAGCAGGCAGCCCTAACCCCAAAGGTTCAGGCAGTAACAACTTACAAGCATCATTCCAGTATATTTCTCAGGTACCTCAGAGGACACTCGTGCTTGCCAAATTTGAATTGTAGCACGACAACAAAAGGCACACAAAGCACTCTGCAAAGAGGTCAGTTTGACACCTGAGGGCAGAGGATCTTCAAATTATGGTTCTTTCTTGGAGGTAATTGCTTAGCTCTAGAGGTAACGGTTGTTCCCTGTTTCTGTAGCATCCCTGGTTCTCATGCTAATAAATTCTTGCTCCATAATAAATGCCAATTTTACAATTCTTATAAACTATGAAGTCCCTACTTGCTGTTGACCCATCTCCAATACAGTGAGTTTCCAGAAATCTTGATTAACAGCATATTTTAAATACTGTGTGCTTTTTTCTATGTCATAAAATTTATAACATAATTTTAATTAATATAATAAATTTAATATTAGGAACTAATATATTTTTAAATTTATTAAATAAATTTATCAAAAACCCCTAGCTTGGTCCGCAACTGATCCAACCCAACAGTCAAAAGATATTGCCTGCTGGAGAAAGTTGATACACCCCTGCAAACCAATGCTGATTAACTATGATAGTCTCTAGCTGGGCCCCTTTGATTAGTCCTGGTCACCCCAGGTTGCCCACGCAGGTTCATATTGGAGCATGCTGGTAGACCAAGAAAACCCACAATGATTTCTTCTTGGATCCTGCTGGTCATCCTGGAATCAGGATGACCTAAAGGGCAGAGCCTCTTTAGGTCCTTCTAGATCATCCCAAAATATCAGGCTAATTCCATTTGCAAAGAGCTGGTCCACCCTGGCAGCCACAGGCTGGTAGTGCTGGTGCCTGCTAGTCAACACCAGAAAATCACCCAGGATGGGTCACTTCGGGCCTGCTATTGGACCCTGGCAGTCCCTGGTTGCTTCCAACTGGGCCCTGAGGTTATAGCCTGGCAGCTATAGACAATGTCCATATGAACCTTTATGGTTGACCCAAGAGACTGCCCCCAAAGGCTGGGCCCTTGGGGAGCCTACTGGTAGACCTCACAGCCTAGTTAGTTCCTTTGGGACCTGCTTGTCTTCCAGGAAGCCCAGTCTACGTGAATTTGAGATGTCCTGATGATCTAGCAAGGCCAGGCAGGTCTGTGTGAGTTTGCTGATTGACACCAGCAGCACCAGGCATGTTCAATTTGGAGCCTGCCAATCTATCCTGTCAGTCTCAGGTTGGCTACTCTGGACCTGCTGGGCAAACCCTGGCAAGCCCAGCTTTTTTTCCCATACACAGTCCACCCAGGCAGCCCTAGACTGGGACCTTGGGTGACCTGCTGATCCACCCTAGAAGCCAGCCCTTGGTAGGATCCCTTTGCATCTTCCTGGTTCCCTAAATCCACACAGGGTCTATCTATTTGCAGCCTTTTGGTCAAAAGCCATAGCCTCAGATGGGAT
Source organism: Uropsilus gracilis (assembly GCA_004024945.1). NCBI lineage: Eukaryota > Metazoa > Chordata > Mammalia > Eulipotyphla > Talpidae > Uropsilus > Uropsilus gracilis. The sequence goes on along the minus strand of PVHY01000454.1, from coordinate 111,159 downwards.
ACTTTGGGCTGTGTTCCCTTAGCAGACAGCCCCCAGGTAGGGCAAGCTTGGTTCTCCTGCTGAAGGGCAGCCCAAGTGTGGGTCAGAGTGAGGTCTATTTATGGACCCTGGCAGCCCCAGGCATGGCTGGCTGGGTTCTGTGGGTGAAGTTGAAAGTCCAAGTCTGCTTGGTTTTCATAAGTGCGTAGTTTCCTTGAGGTGTTTTGGTCGCCTCAGGTGGGTTCCATTTTGAACCAGCTGGTTGACCTTAGCAGCCCAAGGCTAGTAGGCTTGAAGCAAGTTCTTCACTCCAGTCTCCCTGAGCTTGCTCAGTTTTAAGCTTGTTGATTGAACCTAACAAGAAAATGCAAGGTGAGTTGGGGGAACTGCTGGTTCAACCAGGAGACCCCCAGGCTGGACCTTTTCAGGGCCTGTTACTGTATCCTCACAATCCTTGGCTGCTTCTAGCAGGGCGCTAAGGTTGTAACCTGGTAGCTCCAGGCAACTTCATTGTGGACCTTTATGGTTGACCACAAGTGTCAGGCGCTATCACAATCCAAACTGGGCTCATGCTGTGAAGTGAAGAACATCTCATTTTACTACCTTATCTGTCCCCAAAAACTAGAAACAGGACAGGCATAAATACCTGTTGCCATCCCTCCAATGTTTACCTAAAGAAAATCCCTTAAAAAGATAAAAATCAATTTGTGAGTGATCCCCCCTACCCCCCAATTACCTCACCAAAACCAATAAAGCTAACCTGTTAACCAATTTTATTACACCCTTGCCATTTTGCCTCCCTTTAAAACTCATCATGAATTGTGCGCTGCTTATAAATACTCCTTTCTTTACTTAATAAATTGTTGCCTAACCCATTACTTCCAGCCAATCCTTAGCTGCCATAGCTAAGCCATTTCTATCGTCTGTCCTTTCTTTGTACCCCAAGTTCAGCTCTCAACACCCAAGGCACTGCCCCTATATGCTGGACCCTTTGAGGGCCTTCTAGTAGACTAGCAACTCCTGCTGGGTCCCTTGGGAACTTCTGGTCACCCACAAAGTCCCACTCACCTTGCACAGCCAGGCTTATCTGTATAAGCATGCTGGTTGAAGCCAGAAGCACGATGCTGTTCACTTTGGAGCTTGATGATCTACTCCAGCAGACTAGGGCCTTCTAGGGCAAGCTTGCAAACCCCAGCAGTCCCAGACTATTCCCCTTGCATACTGCTGGTCCACCCAGGCAGCCCCTGGATGGATCCATTTGTGATCTCCTGGTCCTGGTATCCCCACACAAGCTGGGTTTGCAACCTGTTAGTCGAATGCTACAGACTTAGAGCAGATACTTTGGGCTGTGTTCCCTTAGCAGGCAGAATCAGGTGGGGCAGGTTTGGCGCTAATGCTGAAGTGACAACCCCAATGTGAGTCGCACTAGGGTCTGCTTATGGATGCTGGCAGCCCCAGGCATCATTTGCTGGGTGCTGTTGGTGAAGCCAACAGACTCAGGCTGGTTAGTTCTCGAGGTGCTATAGACACATACAACACCATGCTAGGTTGACCTGGGATATTCTGCTTCAGCCTGGCAGCCATAGCCTGTGTCTGTGTGGGGCCTGCAGGTCTGCTCTGGCCAACTCAAGTGTTCTGGTTAACCCAGGCTGTTTCCATATGGGTTCAACAGGTTGACCTTGGCAGCCTGAGGCTGGTGGGCTTGAGGCAAACTGCCCCACACTAGCTACCCTAATTTCCTGAGTTTGATCCATCCTCATATGGAAAGAGAGGATGAGTTGGGGGTCTGCTGCTGGAACAAAGAGAACCCCCACAGGCTAGGCCACTTTGGATGATGTTATTTGACCCCAACAGTGTCTGACTGCTTCCAGCCTGGCCCTGAGAGTTGAGTCCCCAGCTCCAGGATACTTCCAAGAGGAGCATGCTGATCAACCTCAGGATACCACCCTCACCCCAGGCTTGGCCCTTTTGAGATCTGCTAGTGGACCCCAGCAACTCTTGCTGGGAACCTTGGGACCTCCTGATCACCCGGGAAACCCAACCTGATGAAGTTAGGAACAGCTTGCTCACTTCACAATGCCAAGGTGGTCTGTGTGAATTTTCCAGTCAAAGCCACCTATACCAGATATGTTCACTTTGGAACCTGCTAATCTACCCTGGCAGCCCCAGACTGGCTTCCCTTGCTGGTGCACAAGGACAGCACAGGCTGGGCCCTTGGGTGATCTGCTGGTCTACCATGGCAGCTCCTGGCTGGGTCCCTTTGAGCCTCCTGGTTCAGACTTCTCCAAACAAGGTCCATTTGCTGTCTGCTGGTTGAAAGTCACAGCCTCAGATGGGATACTTTGGGTTGTCCTACCTAGTGGTAAGCCCCCAGGTGGGGCAGGCTTAGTTCTAAGGCTGAAAGGGCAGACCAAGTGTGGGTCAGAATGAGTTCTGTTTATGGACCTTGACAGCCCCAGGCATGATTGGTTGGGTGCTGCTGGTGAAGTTGAAAGCTCCAGGCTGATTCATTTTTGTAGGTGCTATGTTCCATGTAGCCCATTGCTGGCTGTGCCTGAGACATTCTGCTTCAGCCTGGCACCCCAGTTGCTATATGCGAGAAGCCCGTTGGTCATCTTTGACTGCCCTGATGTTTAGTTGTGAAGTGTATTGGTCTACCCAGTCTGGGTACCAGCTGGCTGACCTGGCAGCCCAAAGCTGGTGGTCTTGAAGCAAGTTACCCCACCCCAGCTGCTGGGTTTAAGGCTTGCTGGTTGAACCAGACAAAGAAAGTCAGGGTGAGTTGGGGGCCTGCTGGTCCACCCCAGAACATCCTCAAGTCTATACCCTTATGGGCCTGTGATTGGACTCTGGTAGTCCCTGGCTGCTTCCAATGGTACCCTAAGGTTTGAGTCCAGAAGCCCCAGACATCTTTCTGGTAGAGCCTCATATTTGAGCCTAGACACCATAACCACAAGTGGGGTCCTTTTGGGACCTGCTGTTGAAACCTAGTAGCTCTTAGCAGGTCCCTTGGGACTTCCTGGTCTTCCAGGAAACCCCAGCATAAATGAGTTTGGGATGTCCTGCTCACCTCACATGCCCATACTGTCTGTGCGAGCTTGTTGAGCTAAGCCAGCAATACCAGGTGTGTTCATTTGGTGCCTTCTGATCTGGGCCTTTATGTGGCCTGCTGGTCTACCCCAGCATTGCCTGGCCAGGTCCCTTTGAGCCTTCCTAGTCTTGGCATACACAGACAAGCTCCATTTGCAGCATACTAAAGCATTAGAGCAGACACTTTGGGCTGTGCTACCTTAGTAGTGAGTCCCCAGGTGGGGCAGGCTTGGTGTTTCTACTGAAGGGGCAGTCCCAGGGTGGGTCCAAATGAGGTCTGCTATAGACCTTAGCAGCCCCAGGCATGATTGACTAGATGCTTCTGGTTAAATCCAACATCCCAGATTAGTCATTTTTCAGAGGTGCGGTGGGTCCCTGCAGTCCTGTGCTGCATTTGCCTGAGATATTCACTTCAACCTGGCAGCCCCTGGTGGTGTTTGTGTTGGGCTTGCTGGTTAACTTTTACAGGCCCACCTAGTTCCTTTGTAAACTGAGGCTGCTCCAGTTTTGATGTGATTGGTTTTTGCTGGATATACCTTCTGGAGAACTGATACTACCAGAATTTATCTGTGTTCTCCTTGTTTATAATTATTTAAAGTAAATTGTGAGCATTATTGTTTTTTACTCTGCACCTTCCCATTTAATTAATATATTATAGTAAACAATATTGAATTACATACTTCCAATGCTTTGAGTGCTTTGCGGCAATTTTTATTAGAATTTAGAATATTTCTGGGAGCTTAACTCATTAGTCTTTGTGATTTCAAAATCAAGTGTATGTAATTTCATGTAACTTATTTTTTATTGAATTTCTAATTATGTTTATCAATGCTTTGTTTTTATGCATAGGCATCTAATATGGTACTCTTTGTGAGAGAAAACTGACATTAAATCATAAAGAACTGGTGAGTGAGAATATTAAATATTTTAGTAACATATTCATGAAGAACTACAAATCATAAGAAAGGTATTTCTATGCCTGTAGGACTTTAGTAAATCATCATGAGTTGAATTTTGCTGTTGTGTGGGTTTAAGAACTTCAGCTACAAGTTTTTGACAGCAGGAACCAACTGTTGCTCCATCTACATCTATCTTTCTGTCTATCTGTCTATCTATCTATCTATCTATCTATCTGTCTGTCTGTCTGTCTGTCTGTCTGTCTGTCTGTCTGTCTGTCTGTCTGTCTGTCTGTCTATCTATCATTTTTCTATCTATCTTTCTATCTATCATCTTTCTATCTATCTATCTATCTATCTATCTATCTATCATCTATCTATCATCTACCTACCTACCTACCTATACACAGCACTTGACATGGGGCAGAAAGCAATGAATATTTATATAGGTACTTTTTACTTTAATGATATTGTGCCATTTATGAATGTTTTATATGTATGTTCTATAAGGGTTTCATAGAGGAAAACACCTGAAAAATGATTAGTTTTTAGGTATAAATATGAGAACAAAAATTATTTATAGTTTTAGTCTTCTAGCCGATGCTATAAGAGACAAATAGTTGACCTAAAATTATCTGACATATATTTTAGGGCTATAGGGTTTCCATTAATGACAAAAAGGACATAAATTAAGCAAGAACACATTTCCTCTCTATCATTCCTGTAAAACACAATGGTTAAACTTTCTGAATAGCATACTGAATTGCCAAAAGTGCCATAATATTCATAGAGCTGTAGCAGATAGTTTTCAACATGATATCTCATGGATTTGAAAGATAAAAGAGAAGACAATTCTATAGACACTTGAACATGTATATTTCTATGTGTGTGTCTGTCATTACAAATGAGCCTGTGAGAAACTGCCCTGCACAGCCCTGGAACAGGTAGGGTTCCATAAATAATTGTTAACTGAGGATTTATAACTTCAAACCCAAACTTGCTGAACAAAATGGATTACCTCCGGTTATCTCACTTCTTTAAGTAACCAATCGTTTTCACTTGTTCCTATCACCAAACTCCTTGAATGAGTTTCATCTTTAATTCCTTACTATTACTTTACTATTTTTACTTTACTATTTTTTTTACTATTACTATTTTTACTTTACTATTTTTACTTTACTATTACTTTAATTCCTTACATCTTTAATTCCTTACTCTGTCCAGTCATGTCTTCAGAGTTATAAAATTGTTCACTTTAGGTTCACCAATAAAAATAACGACTTTTTTATTATATTTAGCATTTTATAATTAAGATCCAGTAGACTTTTTTTAATCTTGCATCTAATATTTATCTTCTTGAAGTCCTTGATAGAACTGATCCTTTAAATTGAAGCATATGGATTCTTTAACTTTAATAAATTTTATGTTAAGTTCTCCTTTCTATTTTTCCTCTTTTTCTTCAGCATTTAATCTTTAACTCTTCCTCTGTTTCATGCATCAGTTCTTTAAAAGCTGAAATGTATACTCCTTTTCTTTATAACCAAACTTGTCCATGGTTGTCTCATATATTCTAAGAATACAGTTGCATTTACATCCAGGCAGAAAGTTTTTCATGTGATTCTCTTGATGTTTCCCTACTCTGTTTTAAATTGATGCATTTTCACTCTGCAAGCAATACAAGCTGCTCAGATGGAATAATAATTAAACTCCAAGTATAATCTAGCCATTATGACAAAAATAAAAATGTAACATATAAAAAATTGCATTTCCTTCTGATTTCTCCCATCAAATTATATTAGTTTATCCCAAACAACTTGCACTGAGTATATGTGCTTCTTTATTTTTTTAACTTTTGTTAGTATTTCAAATTTTTTTATTGATTACACATACACACATATATATTTACATCATTGTATACCCTGAGGTTCTCCCACCACCATGTCACTTATGAGACATCTATAATAGCTATATATCTCCCACAATTTCCTCATATAGCCATTTGTGGATGAATATTGGGGGTCGTTTCTATTTATTGACTATTTTGAATAACAATGAAATGAACATAGGAATGTACATATCTCCTTAAAATTCCAATTTCTAGTTTTTGGCATAAATACACCTAACAGGATCGCTAGATTATATAGAAATCTTAATTTTAATTTTTGAAGACTAATACAGCTATTTTCCATGATGACTGTACTGTTTCCAAAAGATACAGACAACAACAACAAAAAGACACAAGTGGAACTATTATCAAATGTAAAATATTTTACATAGCAAAAGAAGCATCATTAGCATAACTAAACAACCTTGAGACAGGAGAATATATCTGTGGGACATAGATCTAGAGAGGTTAAATAGCCAGAATATATAAGTATTTCTGTCAACTTCATAGCAAAATAACCAATGAATATGGGCAAAGAACTTGAAAAGATATTTCTCACAAAAATATACATAAATGCCAGTAGATACATGAGGAAGAAAAGTTCAATAGAACTAATCACCAAGGCAATGCAAATCAAACCCACAATAAATTACCACCTCACACCTATTAGGATGACTTTTACCAAAAAAAAAAAAAAAAAAAAAAGAAAGAAAGAAAAAGAGAGGTGTAGTGAGTATGTGGAGAAATTGGTTGGAACGCTTACATGTTTGACTTTTTTTTTTTTTTAAGGCTAGGTCTTGCTATGTTGCCTAGGGAACTGCAGACTCTTGTTGCCTGGGGTACCCGAACTCAAATGATCCTCAACCTCAACCTCCTAGGTAGCTGGGATTACAGGCATGCACCACCACACCCAGCTATTTTTTTGGGACTAGGTCTCCTACTTTGCCTCGGGTGAGTCCCGAAACTGCGGACTCAAGAGGATTCTCCATCTCAGCCTCCCCTCCTAGGCTTGGGATTAAAGATGCATACCACCATAGCCAGCACCATGTTTGACTTCTAAAAAACAAATGTTGCTATCATTCCTTAGATATTGTGATGCCCAAAATAATTCCACTTTTCCAAATCTAGCCCAGAGAAATGACAGCAACCACAGTGAAAAACAGGCAGATATCCACTGCCATTTTAAAGAGTTGTACTTTTATTTTGAAGACAATGAGGAAGATAGACTATTTTCATTGAGGAAAAGTGTCATCAGTAAATTTGACCAAAAAACTCTTTTTTTTTTTGAAACTAAATCTCACTATTTTTGCAGGTTCACATTGCCTGGGGTACCAGAGACTCAAGCAATCCCCAGTCTCATCTTCCCAGGTACTTAAGATTGCAGGTGTGCACCACTACTACTCCCAGCTATTTTGGGAGGGGGACTAGGTCTCCCTACATATCCCCAGTGGGATTTACAGGCATGTAAGTCCAGCCCAGCCCTCAAAAAATTCATTTTTAATGATTCATGGAGAAGTGGCTTCAAAGCATCCATTTACAGTTTACTGTAGTAAGCTATGTAAGGAGTGATGTAGGTTGAGCCTAAGTAAAAATGTGGAAAGTGCAACAATTTAGGAAGTGTTAAGAATTGAGAATCAACAATCTGAGTAGTTTTTAAATTGATGTGGATCGAGAAAGATGGTGGAATAAGTATGAAACCAGATTTCCAGTTTGGATATGAAAAAACTGAGAGTTTGTTTACTGATTTAGAAACACATTTCATGCTGGAGCAGACCCAGTGGATGGGAAATAGAGGTTCAGAGGTACCATCCCCCCATGGTATGAATATTGTTGCATTATCCATTTATTGAAACCTTTTTACAAAACTAGAGTTTTCTATTTGGCACAATTTGCAATCACAACTGGAAATTTTATAGCATAAAAGTGATACAGGGGTAGTGACACAGTTGAAAATAGAATTGGGTGCCATACTGCCCCGGTGGGTGGGGTCTGAAAGAAAGAACTGCCAGAGAAAATGGGCAGTGCAAAATGGGTGAATTAAAAGAAGAGCCACGAGAGATAGGAGGGAGAGAGGAGAATAGCAGACTGATAGAACAGGTCCATGTGGCGTGACCAGGGGAAGCCCCAGGAAGAGTGAGCTGGTGGTGGCAAGGAGCCATGATGGGAGGGTGACCAGCAGAGAAGTAGAAGGTGTCAAGTCGGATGGCAGAATGGCAGGTCAGTGGTGACTAGGGGCTGCTGAGGGCAGGCCTGGTGAATTTGATCAGATGCTGTCCAAGGGGGGCCTGGTAAAGGGAGTGCATGGAGCAGCAGCAAGATGACATATTTGGAAAGCTGAGTTTGCATCAGCATCTGTTGGAAAAGTTTGAAGAGCCTTGGAGAAATCACAGCTTGAAACATTGGCGAGAGGAGATGCCACAGCTTGAAACATTGGCGAGAAAGAGAAGATGCTGGAGAAAGACTGGATTTTGTAGGGTGAATCTTGGACATGTGTTTGAGACTTTCGGACAAAATGGTACATGGGGTAAAATAACTGCCCACTCGTGGCTTTAAGGACATTTTGTCTTCCTGTTTAATTTTCCTTGTAAACAAAGCCCTGATGCTTAATTTTTACAGTTAAGCATGCCATTACATGCAGCAGTAATGGCGATGGGGATCTGGTAAGCAGCTGGGCAGCGGCTTCTCCCCTCTTTTGACCCAATTTCAAAAGTATTAGAGAAATTGGAGTTTGAAAATGGAATATGAAAGCTATCTTTTAGAGCATAATCAATGAAAAAGGAGGAGGAGAAGAAGGAAGTGGAGGAGAATAAGAACGAGGAAAAGAAAACATGTTGAAGGGGTAGTTTCCATTTCTTGAGATTGAGAGGTCATGATTATAAAAACCAGTGCTTACTGTGCTTTCTGTGCTCCAGTGCTTACTGTGGTCAAAACGGGCTCATCATCATTCAACTTCTTGCCTCTGATATAATTAGGGTTGGTAAATAATCACAGCTCACAGTCCCCACACCAGCCAAATAAAAAATACCTCAAAAACCAACAACAAGGACACATTGCTAAAATTAAAATATGATGTATTCTAAAAATTATTTTGTCCACATCATCAAAATAAATTCTGGGTGATGTAATAGGATTATGGCTTTCTTTGAAAAAAGAACTCAACTCATACTTTTTTTTTTGACATTTATTTTAGTCCTTATGTAAATAAGCAGGTAATAAGTAAATCCTGTTTTTGGTTCATTTAGTTGCCATTCAACACAAATCATATTCAATGAGTTCACCTATAATGATAAGTTAATCAAAGTTATCAAGTCAATACAATATAATTTCATGAGTCAAGAATATGTGTTGAAATACGTAGAGATAATAGTATAGGTATATATATATATGTGTGTGTGTGTGTGTGTGTGTATATATATATATATATATATATATATATATATCTGAAGCAGAAACTATTTATTGTAAGGCCTACTGTAATACTTAAAGAAAAAAACAACATCTTAAAATTAGTGTGAAATTAAGATGTCTGCACTCCTTTTCAAGATGTTACATTCTCAGAATACACTTATTATTTAACATACATTAGTTGTTACACCAAGAGCAATTAATTCCACAGGAAAGAGTTTTATCTTTTAAAACAAAGGGACACAAAATTAAAGCCAATGTAAGTTTTTAATTTGAAATGCACACCATGCTGGTGACTGAGATAATTCCATCTGTGATAAAGTGAATCTAGAAAAATATATTTCTAAACACTCTTAATTATTTTGCCTTGCTTAAATAAAGATTATGTGATGAAGGAATGACAACAGGAATATTTGACTCAAAAAACTTTTCAGTTTTAAAATATGAAAGTTGTATTTTTTACTAATTATTGAGTTAAAAACAAGTTTGTAATGCATTTTCCAAAACAGCATTATCTAAAGATAAAAAAGATACATGAATATCTATAATCAAAATATCATTATGACAAAATAATTTTATCAAGTTATATCTAGGAAATTTACTTAACATGACAGAATTTTTAATGGACATTTATAAGGAGATAAACATAATAGAGTCTGGTGTGGTAAGATTAGTGGTTTTAGAATGTGTAGTTACTTATACATCATCTAAGTGATGCCACTAGTTAGCAGCTTAATTTAGGGAAGTTTCCTAATCTCTCTGAATCTCACTTCTCTATTCTATACACAGGATTTTTAGAGAGACCATATACATTTGGAATAAATATCAAGGTAATAACTACATGGGGAATGGAAATAAGGTCTTTAAATTCAAACCAGTGGATTTCTTATACAAGTTCTATCACTTCACAACTATATAAAAACATGCAAGTTAACTTCACCATTTTAACTTTTCTTCTCTCAAATATGGTGATAATAATAGCATGCAAATACTATGATTATCATATATATATTAAAATAGTTATTTGAGGAAATTAAGGATGGACTTTGGTACACAGTGAAGACAACAGATGTGGGTACGCCTATTATTATTATCACAGATATAGTAAGAAATATCATAAGTGAACTACACTCATTTATTTGCTGTTAGAGATATGAAAATCGAAACCTACTATGTGGACCTCACTTTTCTTACATAGTTTTTCAATCTACTTTTGATTTCTAAATATGAAATGCATAACAAAAACACTGTCTTTCAAGTTAGCAATTCCAAGTCAAAACTGAAAGCATTAAATTAAAAGTAAAATAACCAAAAAAGAAGATTGTGATATCTAGTTTAGAAAAAAAGTAGGTCAATAGTCTATCCTATCACAACTTTGTTATTTATATGCTTTTTTAAAATATCTTTTAAATAATTAACTCTTTTTTATATGTATGCATATAATTATGTATGTGTTTCCCAGCTTTATTTGAGATATAATTAACAAACATAATGGTTTAATACATGTTTAATACTGTGAAAAGATTATGCTGCTAAAATTATTTAGCATGTTTATCACTTTATAGTTATTTTTTTTCCTGGTGAGGATATTTAAGAAACGCTGTTTTAGCAACTTTCATTTACACAGTGCTACATTGTCAACGATAGATTATTCTGTACATTAGGTTCTCAGACATTATTCATAGCAAAGTTTGAGTCATTTGACTACCTATACCACCACTCCTTGTCCTCAACCACTAGTCTGTGTTCTGTTCCTGTGAGCTCAGTTTTTTGTTAAGTCTCATATAAATGACATAATTTAGTTATCTTTCTGTTTCTGCTTTACTTGACTTAACATATTGCCCTCAACTTCATCCATGTGGTCACAAGTGACACAATTTCTTTTCCTTTTTAATGGCTGAATAATAGTTTAATAGCTCAATAAGGAGAGTCAGAAGGTAGGAAGAGGAGACCACTTACATGGAGAGATCAAGAGAGAAAGTGTGAGAGAAAGAGAAAGAATACCTAAATTTTTCTCTCTACATACACTCTACATACATTTTCTTTTGTTCACTTACCCACTGCAGGACCCATGGGTTGTTTTCTTTTAGTTAATGGATATGGATCAATAAAATTTGCTATGCAACATAAGCCATATTTAATTCAAATTTATTTAGAAAGATAAATATCAGAATAATCAAATTCCTACTTCTGAAATTTTCAGATCTCTACTTCTTATACAGATATAATAATATAATTAGCAAATAAAAATAATGTGATTCTAGCATAATGGTTGAAGCATGCACAAGTCTACTTTTTAAAAGAGAATCCTCTCAGCTATGACATTCTCATTTTGTTCTTACAGTCTACAAAGGTAATTTTTTCTCAGCCTTAGGCCTCACATGCATGAGAATTGTGCATATCACAAACTCGCAAATGCCAAACATTCCTGTTTCTTTTTTCTTCTTCTTCTGTCTCTGATCTTCCTATGTCTCTAGCGTCTAGTTCTTTGTCTAAAGTGTACTTTCATTTTATAAGGACATAGTTGTAATAAGTAGATGAATGTATAAAATGTATCTCTGTGCAATCAATAAGAGGTGCATTACATTTCATCTATCTTTTTCTTTTTTAACTTTATGGCCAAGAATACCAAGTTGTATTTCCTTTAATTTCATGAAAGCATAGAATTAGAGTCCAGATAATTAGTTCCTTACATAGAATATAATCTTTGCAACTCTAAAATCAATCCAAATTATTTTTATTTAAAAAGTCATTTTTTTCAAGAACTTATAAGGAATAATCATTTTTAGTTAAGTATTAACTAAGAAATACTCAGTTCTGATATTGTGAACAAAATCGTTTGTAGTATTTAAGACTTATAAAAATCAAATTTGATGCTAATTCTTGAAAATAGTCCATTACTTTTCATTTGTTACAAGGAATAGTGTGTCTTTCTAAATGGGTGAAATTATAGTTGTAATGTATTCACACATAATCTGAATAAAATGGTGATGCATTCTGAATAGTGAAAATTTCATACTCTATAAGGGCTAGGAATTGCAGCATAAAAAGTCTATTTAGATCTTAGGAACTTAAACTACAATGGCAATATATTTACATACATTAATTTTTTTCTTCATCAGTAAATGTATAGAGCACACAAGTTCATATGGAAAATTTCTCTAGGGTAACATTTTCTCTTTGTAGTCAATCTAACATTGCTCCTCAGTCTTTTGTCTAAGGTCAGGTGTATGTGTTCAAATTAGAGATCTAACCAACAAGATGCAGAAAGCCGTGATAAGTTTGCCAAGTATTAGTAAATTCTCAGAGTGTCACTCAAAAAAACATTTTCATTTATCATGTTAATTTTAACCTGACTGGAGCTTACAAAGGCCATGTGTAATACTTGATATATGACGGAACCAAAGCTTTCAGGTAAGTGCCAGTATATACCTGATTTTGATAGGACTTACTCTGCTATGTTCTTGAAGAGGATAGTTCTTTATTAATACTAAAGATTTCAAATGAAAATGCTTTTGGGATTTCACCTCCATATCTTCAAAATAGCCTTAAATCGCAAGTACAGAGATTTCTTATTGTCATTTAGACACACGTTGAATTCTTTCCCTTAGGGCCACCATTAGGATGTTCTTTCCTATCAGTACCAAAAGTTTGCTATAAAATTCCACGTACTATGGTGAGGTACTCTAAATTGCTTTCGTACGTCCATCTAGGAGAGCATTTACTTTCAGAATTGTACTGACACTTCTACTTCTACCCTGAGAACAAAATGACTGAATTAACCAAGCAAGAACATAATTTCGTAATCCTTGTTCAGCTACTTTTCAATACATAGTAAATCTCACAAATGACAACTAAGCATTTGAACAAGCATGTGTTTGCAGTGGTACTTTTAGAATGATTTTGCACTAATAGTTTTTTACTCAAAAATTTTCTCTTTGAAACATTTTTCAATTGGTAACAAAATAGGATTATATGAAAATATATCCTATAACTCACTGAAACGATTTATTAGGAGATCATGAAAAGCAAGTAAAGGAATATTTTCAGACTGTAATATTGGTTTATTAATTTTCACTTTGTATATATGCTATTGGCTATCTGTATATTAGTTGACATTATGTAATACTCAATTTTATTCTCATATTATTCCTTTGTCTTTTTTTTTCATTTAGCTATATAAGCTATTTCTTGTTTATTTTTGTATACCAAAATAATTTGATTTATTCAATCCCTATAAAAAAGGCCATAAAAAGCAAAATTCATAAAAATGGTTTATCATTGCTCAAACTTTTAAGTATTGAAAATTATAGGTTTTAGTGCATTCACACTCTTTAAAAATCTTCACTGTGCTTCTGCTTGACTATTACTTACAAGCTGCACACAACCACTTAGTTCATCCTTGAAGAAACACATTGAGTTTGAAGTTATTTAATGCTACCGTATAAATTTCTATTTGAGGTATTTCCAGTTCCATCCTGAAGTGTATAAAATAATGGGGCAGAGCAAGCAGAATGATTTAATGTCTTGCTCCAGAAACAGCTCTAACTCTAGCAGGAAAACTGGATTTAAAAAAAGAAAAATGAAAAAATATCACCAGAGCAGTTTTGCTATTGTGAACTCCTACAAAGAAAGGGTTGATTTTTATTAAATAAAGTATAGAAAAATAAAATAATTTCATAAAAAATATCCCTAAGAAATTTTAAAAATGTTTTATGCAAAGTATTTGTTTTGATCTGTTCTTGCCAAGGATAGTTTAAACCTGTCACTTTCACAATTGCTCCTTGTAATTCAAATGGAATGAATATGTGTTCTCTGTTGATTTTACTAACAAGCCTAGGCTCTAGAAGATTTCATTGACTTTAGATAAAGGAACTCTATCAAGACTTGATAGTGAAATTGTATTACAATTTCTACATAAGTATTCTAAAATATTACTAAAGTATTACTTTACTACATAAGTATTACTAAACTACATAAAATAATACATATTTACAAGTTAATCCACTAAATTAAAACACAGAATAAAGAGTTCTAGAAAATAAAATGTGTGGTTCAAGCCATTTTCTCCTAAAGGGAAACATTACAGTTTACACATCATTAATTGTCAGTAAAACATTCAAGAAAATATCTGAATTCATTCGAACACAAGAATCTGTTACAAAAGTGATCCCTTGAGAGAAAGGACAGCAGTCAGAACACAAATCTGTCCTTTCAGAAATGTGTTTTTTTGCATTATGGCACAGATTATACTGGATTTGCCATCCTCTCTGATTTTGAAGATCTATTTTTATTACCAATAAAGCTGAATATTTTATGTCTTAACCTAAGAAAAATTAAAATTAGATATAAAGGAAAGAGCTTGATATATTTCTTTAAATGATTTTTGAAACAATATTCTACAATGTTTGTTTATATTTTGGTTTCAATGTCAAATTATTGCAGTATCACAAGCTGAAAAAGGGTATTTAAATCACATAATTCATTCATATACTCAGCAACTCATCCAGTACACCCTTTCCTGGGTGGGGGGAATTATAGTACTGAAATGCATTTCTTTATGTTCTAACATTTGTCTAATGACTAAATCTCTCTTTGTACAGTAGCACATCTGTAAAGGGATATGGAGAAAATAAATAAAGATTGAAGCATGCTTTTATGTACCAAATATTCAAGCTTTTTTGTTAATTTTTTTGATTTTTTATTTTTTTATCCAAAGAATTTTTTCCGTGTTACCAGAAGTTCTGGGATAGATTGTACCATCTTTCTTTTATTTTTAAACTGTGACACTATATATATATGTACATACATATATATGTATATATATATATATATACACATATATACAAAAGATAGAATTTACAAATACTAAGTATACATTCCAATGAATATTGACACACAAATATACATTTTTGGTAATGTATACATAGTTAGAAATGGAAGTAGAGATCCTAACTGAGATATAGTACGTGTCTGTGAAAGCATTAATAGTATCAACATACATAATAATTTCCAAGACCCTCTTCAGGGTACACTTGCTTATAGAGACTCTTAGCACAATAGATCAGTTTTATATCTTCTAAATTAAAAAAAAATGGCATCATATAGATATATTTTGTTTGATCCTTTCATGTATTATGTTAATGCTGTAGCAGTTTTGAAACCAGGTGCAAAAAGGGACCAAAACTAGCAAGGAGAGAAACAAACTGTTCACTCTGAATTCTTCCATCTGCTTGCACAGTTGCAGGACTACTCAGTTTTAACAATAGCAAGATTTATTTACAATCAAGGGGGAACCAAGAGCCACTGAGGCCACAAGCGTTCAGTTTTCTTACCCCAGTTTCTCTACCATTTCAAAGTCCTAAAATACTTTGAAGTTGGTATCCTCTTGCTATCGCATACCTAAACATTTACCAAGAAGCACATGTCTCTGATGGCATCCAAACCTGAAGCAGGTATGTCACACAAAGTTCAGTCTCCAGTAGATTCAACTCCTCCTTCTTTAGGAGGCACGTAGAGTCCAGTGATTCTAGCAAACTATCCATTAGTCAGAGGTCAAAATTCCAGTTTCTAAACCAAAGACCTGTATTTGCATTCCTTGTAACTTTTTCTCTCGCTCCTATGGCCAAATCCCAAGGAATTGACCTTCAGGGCCAGCTTCCAAAAACTGCACCTTCAGGCTAAAAACATGCTGTAGAAGCTTCCCAAAACATGCTGCAGAATATTTGTATCTTCTCCTGCAAGACTTCACCCACAGTGCTTTCTTCCTCACTTGCCCTCAAAGTCCGTATCATCTGTTTTTTTTTCTCCTTGTTGATGCCTCTTCCCAGTTGTGCCACTCAGTGGAGTTTTTCATTCCATATATTATTCACATGTAGTATGGGAGGGAACAAAAATGACCCATTAATCACCAATTATCTAATCATATTACAAATGTGCATAATGCACTCATACACCTCATATAAACATGCACATCTGTAATTTTATCTGAATCTCTGTAGGCATCTATATCTGTACGTACACATGAAATGGATTTCCCCTTTATAGACTGTGTTCTGTTGTTAGATCTCCCTACCCTGTTAACCTAGAAAGATCACCTTGTATTTTATTTTGGTTATTGCAATTTTTCTTATTAATATTTTGTTCTTCTAAAAAGACTAAGATGATCATTATAAAATAACACACAATGTGGGTTATTTTAGATGTCTTCCCATAGCTTCTGGCTATAGACTGTAATAGCTAGAAATTAGTTTTGCCGTCTTGATAAAATCACATTTCCTGGTGGCAAAAAACATTTCATAATTATACTTCGAGCATTACTACATTATTTTACAAAGCATGCAAATATAGGTTGACTCAATAACGTTATGTTTTATATTTAGTCTAATTCCAGTGTTTCCACTCTACAGAAATAAAATTTGGAAACCACCAAGTTCATTTAGCCTATTTTAAAACACTTGTGTAGATTTATGCAAATTTATCTCATAGATTTTGAAAATACCTTAGATTCATTAGCTATTTTCTCTGTCTAACATCAATTTGGTACATTTTAAACATTTTCCTGTATTTGAATTAAATTAGTAATTATTTTGTCTTTACAGAGAAATCTATATTGTTCAACTTTTCTGGAAGGCAACTAGCTCAGGCCCAGACACTCAACATAGTGTCAGTTGACCAGATAGCTAGGTGTCAGTATCTGAGTGTAGCTGCATTTTCAGGACCTCCTGTATAAAGGAGGCATAGTGCTCAGGCCTTGGGTTTGCCTGCCACTTGCTCCATACCTATGACTGTTCAGCTTGTTTGAGTCTGAGGTCTCTGTCTTAGTGGTGTCTTAGTGTTGTGTGGCAACACACACCTGAAGAAGCAAGAGTCTATATTTCTAATCATATACAATGTTGCAAATCAGTGCAATCTCATTTAAAACAAACAAAAAATAAGCTGTGTGAAACAGAAAAACAATATAAATAAAATGTAATGTATTTCTGAGAAAAATCATTTAAAATAAATTAGTGCTAGCACTTAAATAATTTGCTTTATATTGGCTATTTTATCCTTTTGCTTTCATAGCTCATTTTGTTATGTATTTGAACTCTTTCATATTGCTGTTTAATATAGTCAACTTTAGTCTGTTATACTTTTGAATATAAATATTTTAAGTTTTCTTTTCCCTATGATCGCCACTTTAATTGAAACTTACAGACATGAAATATTCAGAGTTTTTATTATTAGTATGCTTTAGAAATTCTGCAATTTTGGTTTGATTTTCAGCTTGGCCCAAGTGTTGCTTAATAGAGATTGTAATTTCTTGTCAAAATGATATTTTCATGAGAAAGACATTTTAATAGACATAAAAGTAATTTTAGGAATAGATTTTTAAACAAACTTTTAAATTTTAGAATAGAATTAGATTAATAGAAACATTTTAATATCATACAAAGCATCCCTGTATACCTGATGCAGTTTCCTCTTAGATTAACATCTATAGATGTATATGTTATATTCAAGGAACTAATGTCAATATTTTAATATGAACTAAAATCAATCCTTTATTTAGAACCTTCATATTAGCATACTTTTTTTATGTTCCAGAATCTCACACAAAATGCTAAATAGTATTTAGTGACCATATTATCCTAAGTACCTCAAGGAATCTAACTTTCTCAGAATGGTTTCCTATTATTTAGATACTTGAAAACAGGAAGAAAATATTCAGTGCACGCTAGCTGTAATATTAAAAGAGTTCTATGCCTACTATGTTACAAGACTTTTAAAGTCCCTCTCAACCTTTTTATATCATCCTCAACATAGCATAAAAGTGAAAACTCAAGTCTAGCAAACATGTATTTCCTTTGATGCTAAAATATTTACAATGCTGTCTTTTCTCCCTCTAGAAAATTAATTACTTTGGGTAGCATAGAAAAGTTAACCAGTGTTTTTTCAATATACCCTTTCTCTCTATAACAGGACACAAAATGATTTCCCAAGTTTAAAGAAAAATGAAAATCACTGATGTTCTCTAAATAATTCAGATCCATATGCAAAATAGATCATTAATATGCTTATACTAGGAAATGAACAGATCTAAATGTAAGAGAACTCTGATGATATAAATTAAAGTGTTTCTACTTCACTGAATATGGAACTGAAAAAACATGTAAAAATCTGAGAAAATGTGAGGAAAAAAACAGCAATGACAAATGCACACAAAAGTCCCTAAATTTTTCAGTTATTCTATTAGACTGTATTTTATATGTGTGAGGAAAAATATCTTGAGTGTAAAATCCCAAACTATATAAGTCTTTTATTTTCCTCTTACTAGTTTGACTGTTCACCCATATAATAGTATATGACAGAAAAGTCATTTTTCTAGACATATTTAGCTTGGTTGGACATTCACAGAGCATAATTTTCTATTTTCTATGGGCCAACAAATAGGAACCTTACATATCAGAATTCTATAAGAGCACAAGCCTTTAGCTGAACTAAAATGTATTTGCCTCTCTTGCTGCTCTATCAAGTTTAATTATGCAAATACTATTGAATAAAACCAGACTCATAGTCTCCTGTGAAGTCCTGTCTAACTATTTCTGCTCTGAAAATATTCTAAAGACTCCTATGGAAATGTTAAAACAAGTTCAATGACATCTTAGCAACAACAACAACTAGAAATGTTTTCCACCTAAGATGTGTTTATTAATTGTTGTTTGGTTGGCCAAGCTTTGTATCAGATATCAAAAGGTATTTAAAAATATTTCTGACTTGAATATTTTGATTATAAGTACTTAGAAAGAAAGCAAAGTTTCCAAAAATGTGTCTCAGATGATGAACTCAAAGAATTCCCTGGGGAGGGAGGGGTAGAGAAGAGGTGGGCAAGAAGTTGGGGGGGGGGGATTAGGGAAACCACTGGAAATATGGACTCTCACCATTTATCAATATTTGCATCTATCATATCAACAAAATGCACTAAACTTGAAACAGTCATATAAACTAGATACAGAACTATTTGCTTCAAGTACATTCTATAACTGAGATACAGTTCATGAAGTCTAGAAACCTAGGAGAATCAGCATAAATATGTGGAAATTTAACAGCCCAGTATGATTTTGACTGGAAGAGAATAAAATGAAATGATATGTAGAGCTATTATAATAATATGTTTTAAGGAGTTAAAATATAACTGGAGAACTGCTTTGAGGCAGTGGTTCATTATTATTGAATTGTATGTGGTTTATTTTATTTTGCAAATATTTTTTACTCTAAATTTGTTCATGTCTGTTCATCAGGGAAATACTAATTTTTAAAAATAATTTGTTATAGCTTTTTTTTTACTTTTTTTTAATTCATTTTATTGATTTGTCATAATTGTGCATTAATTGATCCCTCCTTCTCCCACCATATCCCCCTCTGTATCCCCCTTCCTCCTCCCTCTATATCCCCCCTCTTTATCCCCCCTTCAGTTACTCCTCCCATTTTTCTGCAAATTGTTGTTGGGTTAAGTTGATGTTTAGTTGTTGGTTGTTTGGCCTGTTGTTCTCTTCTGATATATGGTAAGTGGTATGTGGTTTATTTTTGATTAATTGTAAGCAGTATAAATCAGAGTGCTAATTGAGTAGCAATTGTGAATATTTAATAAAGTATACATGTATTTTAAATGTTAGTTTTTATCTTTTAATAGAATGCTAAAATATGCTATAGAAAGCTAGCTCTGAATATAGTATAAAGGATAAAATGGAGATATTAGTCAATAGACACTGTATCAATCTGTTATTCATACTTACACCTTGTTAGCATTAATTGCTTTACGGTATTTGAGATAAATAATTCCTGATATGTTAATAAATGTTATGTTAGAAGAAAGCAAAATTTGACAAATAATACATACTTATTCGAATGGATTAACAATGAAATAAATAAATGTGATCAAATAACGTTAGGAAATAGTTAAAGAAGAGTAGGCAATTGTTTTTCACTAAAATAGGATAAATTAAAGCATTTATTTCAAAAGTAGATTATTTTTGGCAGAATTTCTGAATTTTATACATTTCCAAATGTTTTAGAGGTAGAGGAGAATCTCAAAGAAATGGTGTTGTAAGAAACATAGTTTACAAACATATTTTGAGTTTTTATAATCTAGAACTTTTGCACGTACTTAGTTTGAGAGATAAATCAATTTTAAAAAATGCCATATCAAGTATCAAATGATACTTTTGTCCTACATTTTTACTTTACACTATCAATATCATGTCCCTCTTAGTTCTTAAATATTTTAAGAAGCTTCTGCAGTCAATATGGTTTAACCCTAAAGATCTCAAGATGTGCTAAATTCCACATTACTTGGAACACATGGTGATTAATCTGTCAACCCCAAACGCTGCTGTTTACATTTTTTTTTTGATATTTAATAAATATCATGTCTGTCAGAAGAGAGAACCTATTATGCTTCTTTCAACTCAATGAGGAGTCACTGTATCCTTTCCTTATGTTTTTATTTTATTACATCCTGGTTGAGATACAATTCACATTAAATATACTGAACATGTTTAATGTGTACAATTTGATGAATTTGGGCATAGGCAAATATTTGCATTATTACTACCACAATGATGATAACAGACATACAAAATTTCCTAGAGTCTCTTATGGTAAGAGTATTTTAATTTTTAAGTGCATAACACCATGTTGCTATTTATTGGCATCAAGATTTCTGGAACTTAATTCATGTAACATAATTGAAATTTTAAGTCTATTGAACAACAACTCCCCATTTCCTCCATACTCAAACCTGGGAACCACTAGTGTAGTTTCTACTTTATGAGTTTGGCTATTTAAAATATCTCATATAAGCAAAATAATATTATTGATCTTTCTTGCTATCCAGTTTATTTCATTTAGTAAAATTTCAAGATTTTTTCATATTGTTGCAAATAAAATTTCCTTTTTTTAAAAGGTTGAATAGTGTTCTGTTGCATGTATGTACTGTATTTTCATTATACTCTATCTGTTACAGCTATGTAGTAATAATGCAATAAAGTATTGTAAAAAATGTGGTAATTTGATCTTTTCTCAGATCTACATCTAGAAGAGATGCCAATATTAGCAGAAAATAATGACTGTTAGGGACTGAAACACTATCCATAGAAATTGAATGACACAATTTCATACTTTTTATAACTGAATAGTATTTCATTGTGAATATAGACCACATCTCTTTTGTTCATTCATCAATAAGTTGACACTTAAGTTGTTTCCAACTCTTCACTATTGTAATGTTATTGGACATGGAGGGCATGTATTTCTATAAATTTTTGTACTTTCTATTTTCTGAGTAAATGCCAAGCAGTGAGATAACTAGATCATATGGAAGTTCTATCTTTATTTTTAAATGAGTTTCCATATTTTTATATATAGCTGTACTAATTTAAATTCCCACCAAAATTTTATAAGGGAACATTTCTTTACATATCCGTTCTAACACTTGTTGTTTACTGTCTCTCAAATAATAGCCATTGCAAACGAAAGCCTGCTATTTTCACTAACATGAATGGACATAGAAGGAAATGTGCTTAGTAAAAGCAACTAGACAAAGAAATACAAATTCCATTATTTTACTGATAAGTGGTCTATAAAGAAAGCAAGTAAACATTTGAACTAAAGTAGGCAAGTAAATATTAGACAATAGCATTGGTTAGTAGGAAGAGGAATGGTAAATTGGGTCAATGAGCCAATGATATGATGAAGTAAAGATTTGGACTTTTATCAGTGAACTGAATAATATACCCACAGGTTGATTCTCAATAATGAACATCTAAAGTTTATATAATATTATACCTAAAGTTACTTCTGTATATAAATAGATGATAGATATTGAATGGTCAAGACCATGTATTGAAAGAATGCTTTTTTCTATTTCTCTCAATGCCCTCAAAATTTAATGCTCCCTTTTATCTTTGTATCATGACCCCTTAACTAATGTAATTTTGATATACCTGAATAAATTCAGGTGTGCAACACTTTATTCAAAGTACTTTGTTACCGCATAGGATTTCTGTTGCTGTTTGCAATAATTTAAACTACCAGAAAAATAATTTGAACAAGTGGATAGATTGATACCCTTAGAATGGGAAAATATTTTGAGGATACTCATGCACATGGATAAATGAACATAAATCCAAAATATCGGGCTCACATTTCTTCAGGGAGTCAAGGATATAATCAAAGTTGTAAATATTTTAAAAATTATTTTTTAAATATGTAATATGGTTTCTTGGAAATGTGTAACTGGTATCAGGGTTTGAGTTTCAGCTCTTCTTTTCACATATTCTAAGGAAGGATTTCATTTTCTGCTCACATAAGCTTCATTGAGAACAGACAAATAGAGTTTCCATTAAGTCACTGTGGAGGAAGAAACTCTGCTCCTCATAACTCACCCATACTGGGCTTTTTACTCTCTAAAGAATTTTACATGAATGTTAAATCTGAGGAAGTAGAATGACCTAAAAAAGAGAGAATGTTATAAAAGGCACAAGATTAATTCTTTAGGGATGCAGAGAGCATAATACGAAGCAATGTGGCATAAATGTCAATGGCAAGAGAAGCAGCAGCAGATTGATATGGAATAAAGCAATCAGTAGCAGCATGATTCTGAAGGAAAACACGTTGTGCCTGCAAGGGTAAGATGCAGCATTTCTGGAGACAGAGACAGGTCTACTGGCACAGTTTATAATAAAATTTTGTGAAATGTCTCACAAGAGTGTTAGAACAGAAGGGGCAGCTGGTCATTGTGTATTTTATCACAGTTGTATATATGGGACATAATATTAGCGACCAAATCCATCGATTGGAGGACAAATGCACAATTAGAATACAAATAAAATACCTACCTATACAAAGGTGTATTAAGTCAGCTCTAATTATTTCATTTGACAATTCTCCAAGTTTTTATTCTGTATATATATATATAGTTTAATAATATATTTAATATAATGTTATATGATATAATTGCACTAGACAAATAACCTTTATAAGTTCCAGCATTCATGATGATTCCAGCTAATCTATAACATGTTTAAATTAATCTTCAATAGATAAGCAAATATTGACTCATGTATTTTAGCTCTCATGCAACTCACAACATTCAAGTTAGAAGAAAATTAAGAACAACAAAGAAAATCTTCAAATTATTTGTTTGTTTTTACACTTCAGTTAAACAATGATTAGAGAACATATTTGCAATAGAAAGAGAAGTTCCAGTTTTCCTATTTTGAAAAAGAAACAAAACATTTTGATGCTATTTTTATTTATGAATATAATAGTGTATTGTAAACACTATGCAAAGCCTACTAAATCAATGTCAGGATTTCTGGAAAAAAATTAAAGGTGAAAAATATATATGATATAACAGAAAAACTTCATTTTAATCACTGTCCAAGAGTCATTGAAGCAAATACTCTTGGAGATCCAAGCACTCAGGTAGTTAAATGAAAAAAATATTAGTTTGCATTCAGCAACTACAATTTTCCAAGCACAGAGCAAGAGGTTTTGGGTCCATGTTGATTAGTTCACTGGCATACTGGAGAAAATAGAGCTTCTAATGGTCTTACAGTATTAGAAAATAAAATGGAAACTAACAGGACAAATGTTTTTGATTTAACTGAAGCAGAATTCAACGACAAGAGTGTATAGGATTCAGGGGCAAAGAATCATACTGCAAACAGGGGCCAATCAGTGCCAATAACACAAAATTGCCTGGATGATACACATACACATGATGAGGGAAAACAAGGATTTCAGTATTGAGTGTGGAGTCTGGCATGAGAGGATAAAAGTTACCTGCATAAGTTTCAGCCCCTGGGATGGGGTGTAGTCCAAAAGGTAGGCATCCTGGGATTTGGCCACCCCAGGGGAGAGAAAAAGTTATGAGAATTGCAAGTATAGGCCTTTGGCTTGGAAACTGGAATTTGGACCTCTGAAAAGAGAGGAGAGCTTGTTGGAAAACTGGACTTTGTGTGAAATGCCTACTCTAGGTTTGGAGGGGGTGAGAAGATCCATTTGCTACTTTGTAAACATTTGTTCAGGTCTTCAGTGGTGAGAGGACACCATCTTGAAAGCGTTTTAGGACTTTGAAACTGGAGAGTAACAGGGTAAGATAACTTGACATTTGTGGTATCAATGACTCTTGGTTTCTCCTTCTTTGTAAATAAATATTGCTATAGTTTTAAGTTGTCTTGCAATTGTGTGTGTGGGTGGAACCCAGGCACCATCAGGTTTAATTATCTATCAGCTTCATTCCCTGATTAGTTTTGGTGCCTATATGCATCCAGTTTCAATACCTCTTCCAGTGTATGTTAATACTCTCTACCCAGAATGGTTCCCATAGTCATCCACTTTAACTCCTTATAAGCAAAAAGTGAGGAAATAGAATGGACACATAGCAAATTTTCACTTTAAGGAAAGTCATGTAGCTAGGAAGTTAAACAAGTTATAAAAAATATGTCAATAAGAATATCACAGGATTGATATACTTATGATACCAAGGAAATATATTTCAGAGATAATCAGAAAGAACAAAAGGATCAGAGTTAACAAAATGTTAACTGGAAGTTCAACCCTGTTTTGATTTAGTCCCTACTTAAATGACATAGTTGGCCCCTTAGAATTTAATAAAATCCCAATAAAGGAAGTTTTTAAATATAGCATGAAAAATGTAGGATGATAGAGAATAATCTCCATGTAAATCAAAAAAGTTCTGGATTTATTAAAAGATGTCAATCATAGTCAGTGACTTTTTTTGTTTGTGAAATTGGGGAAAGAATAATGATTTCAAAGTTAAAAGTCAACACCTAAAAATTCTGTTACATATAGAAAAACACTAAAGAAAAAAATTAAAGAATAGTTGATTTTTCTTTCAGATTATCAAGAGTATGAAAAAGGCAAAACATGGAGACTACTGCTGTGATGCTAGACATTTTTTCCTGTTTCTTACACATCATCACTCTTTAGACCCTCAAGATCCCATAAGAAGGATTATATAAGTAAAATTAACTCAAATTTTTAATCTATGATAAAACAGTTTCCAGAAACTGCTGTTTTGTTTTTTAATTACAGTGATTTTATTCTTATTTGAGACATTCTGTGTTGTAATTTCATCTTTCTGAGGGAGAGAATAATAATACTCAACAGGGCAGAGGCTGCAAATAAATGGAATGAATGGCAATTTCCTAGAGATCAACTATTTCAATAGTAAGCTTTAACAGCATCATTGAAAAAGAGTGAACTAGACCATTAAATTTGTTTTATTACTTTAAAACATTTCATTCCAAACAGAAGCAGTTGCAAATGTTCCCCATACAAGGATGCAGTTTTATCTAAATAATCCCCTTTCTCACTTGGCAGAATCATGGACTTTACTTTGATTACATGGACCTACTTAGAGTACAGATCAGCAGGGCAGTTGATTTTTCTCCATTAATGAATATGATGATCTTTTTCCTGATGTTAAACACAGGCTTTCTTCTGTTAACTACATTCACCTAAAATATCATTATCCCTGAAGTTTGAAAATTTAAGTTAAATCATTTTTTGTGATTATATAATTAACACATTTTTTGTTTAAGGTATGTTTTTATTTTATAAAACACCTTTTTCAAATCTGATATCATAGCTCTATTGTCTATAAGACATTTTGTTCCATCTTTCACCGAAGGTAAATGATTCAACTCAAATTAACTTTGTGTTTGATTTGCAGTCTGATTCAAATTTTTTGTGTCTTTTTTGGTTTGTTGTTATTGATGTTGCTATTTTTCATCTAGTTTCTCCCTAAACCCAGGTTTTTTCTTTTAAGGCTCATCATTTTCTTTTGTATCTTTATACAAAAAGAAATATATCTTTATATCTTTATTTATATCTTTATTTCTTTTGGTATCTTTATACCACATGTTGCAATGCTCTTCTGAAGAAAAAATGATAAATGATCTTATAAAAATACAAACAATGTATTCTTTAAAGCATAATATTGAACCATTAGTTTCGTTTAATTTTATTGGCTATGATGACTTAGAGATATTAAGATTTGTTAATTTGGGATGTGGATTATTTCAAACAAAGATGAATGAAGGCCCTGAGGGTTCACAAGTAACTTCTATTGCTTCTTCAACTACCTTGAAGAATGAAAATTGGGGTATTACTCAGAATTAGAAATTTTATCAGAAATAACCTCTCTGATGAAGAAACATAAATATATGCATAGCAAACCTCTAATTACAAAATGTCAGATTTTTGTCATATGTTTAATCTGTCCTCTTGTGAGTCTTGCTCCTTTCTTGAATTCTCAGGTCCCTTTCTATTCCTTAGCTTAGGATAACCTATCTATCTATCTATCTATCTATCTATCTATCTATCTATCTATCTATCTATCTATCTATCTATCTATCTATCTAATATCTGTCTGTCTACTTACATATGTAGCTATCTTCATTTTACCCCATTTGTTTAGAATACACATCCATGAATTCCATATATATGCATTTATGTATAATGATTTAGTAAAGTGATTACAGTACAATCAAATTATTTTAACATGTACATCGATCTCTATACAAGAGCTAAGACATCAAAAAAATAATGGGTATAGATTTTTACCAATCTGTTTGATAATAAGATAATATTATTACTGTATCTGAAGAATTATTAACTGGATAGTTCAGTATAACATTAGTAATGAGTATTCAGACTTGAGTTCTAACAATTCTCAGAATTTCAAAATTTGCATTAAAAGGAAAGGAGTGTTTTTTAAAAATATTTCATTCATTGAATCAAAATATGTAAAAATATGTAAATATGTAAAAATATAAGTAAGTATATCAGCATAATATTGTGCTTAGCTGATTTCCTAATATATAGCCAGAATAGCCAGAATGCCATCAGAGATTGGAAAAAGTTGCATTACATGGAGATGCATCATATTTTATGTTCTATTTTCATTCTAGTATCACAAAAATCAGTCCCATTTCATCCAGTTCCCCAATCCATAATACTGAGCACCAATTACATGCTAATGAAGCCTCTGATTTAATATTTAAAACTCTTTAAAAATAAGTAAGAATATTAATATTAACATTATCTTTGTTTATATCCTCCAATAATAATAGTTTAAAAATGATGGGACATAATTGGATATAATAGCATAATCACTATTAATAGAGAACATCAGCAAAAAAGTAAGTTTTATTATTTATTTATAATAATATATAACAATACCAATATTATTAAAATACATATAATAAATACTTATTAATATGTCTTATATGAAATACATATGATGCACTATATAGTATAAATATATAGTACTTTTAATTTAGGTTACATATTTTATGATTATATGCAATAAAATATAAAATTTATATTAATAGATATAATAGTTATATAAGTAATAGTAAAATAATTTTATAATAAAATTATGATGATAACTAATTAATTATTAATTGTTTATCAATTATCCTAATTACTCTGCTCTCTCTTATATTTTTCCTCCTAACCACAATACCAATTATTATTTGCTGATTTAAAAAATAAGTCTTACATTTTAAGGAAATTTTTGAAGCAAAACCACTGCATTAAATACCCACAATAAATCCAGTTAACAAAGGTGGAAATTTGAGACAAGAATGTTTTAGAAATTTGATTAAGATGCTGAAAACAGTTTGGCTCCAGAAACTACATATATAACTTTCACAGTCTGTTACCTTTCTACAGTATATGTGTGCAAAAATTTCTTCATATGACCTTAATCTGTGAACCAGATTTATACATTAGAATATAAAGCTTATTTAAAATTTCTCTATATAAATATGTATTTGAAATGAAACTATTCACCATCTCTAACATATTTTATCTGATGTGGCCAATAAAGAATGCTATTTATCCTGACTTTGCTTCCAAGTAGCACAATCGCAAAGCCTGGAGGAGGTCAACTCAGATAATGTTCTCTCTATTGTAATATTAGGAAATGACACTGATGGAAGGAAAAAATATAATATTATATATGTGTGTGTGTGTGTGTGTGTGAGTGTGTGTGGATGTATGCAGGAAGCAATATATGACAGAGCTTGATTGAACCTAAGGTCTTCTGTGTGCCTGAATTATGATCTACTGAAATATTTTCCCTGTGAGTGTTATGCTTCTTTTATGTTAGATGTGCTAAATGCTATTTTTCCCTGAAGAAGTGGTGCCTATGTTAAGCAGGTGCTCTATCTCTAATGTGTTCAATGAATTGAACATCTGACTGACTCGTTTTTGTTCTGCAGTCTCAGCTGTTGCATGTAAATAACAATTATGCAAAGATTTGAAATGAAAACAAT
The DNA here is from genome assembly GCA_004024945.1 of Uropsilus gracilis. NCBI lineage: Eukaryota > Metazoa > Chordata > Mammalia > Eulipotyphla > Talpidae > Uropsilus > Uropsilus gracilis. The sequence continues at coordinate 82,549 of PVHY01000454.1, read as the reverse complement.
GTCCTTTCCAATGGGGCCATTTGGTAATTCCCAACTCGATAAAGACATTTTAGAGACATTCATCTGTGCAGATGTCTAAGGTGGAGGCCATAAACTCTAAAATCACTGGCATTATCTTTGAAAAGCAAAGGTCTCTTAAAACTTGTTCAAGGAGGAAATCATTTTGAATGTTCCCATTGACAAATACAAATACTTTTAGATGAGGCATTTATTCGACCATTTTTAGAATCTGAAATAAAAGTTATAGGTATTAAATGTCAGTCATGAGAAAGAGAAAGAGATGAAATATACACCTCAATGTTTTTGGATTCTGGAGTATATTTAATATAATATATGCAAAGAATTGTTAAGAAACATTGGACTCCCAACAATTAAACATGTACCCACCTCATTATTCTGATTAATTTCAAGTGTCTCAAAAAATTAAATAATATTTACAATGGAAACATGCTGTGTAAATTAGAAAACTGAGATTACTATTAACAAATTAAAGTAGATTATCAGGAACCAATAGTATCTTTGAATAACAGAAATAGAAGTTAAGCATTAAATAAAACACTTGCATAGTATGAAAAGGACTATTAGCTAAGTAGCACTATAGTGGAAGTGAAGACTCGGTTCTCCATGTTTCATGTTATGTGACACATCACCAGAGCAAAAAACAAACAAATAACTAAAATCATTTGTTCTCTTTTTAGACAATTCATTGTTATCAGTATTATCCTATTGTGAATCATGTATACATAGCACTACTTTAAAAAGAGCTTAAGTATACTTTTTTTTTACATTTTACAAAGAGAAGGAGAAGGAAAATAGAAGCACTTACATAGTCATAGACAAGAGAGCTGCCTGATTAAGTAGATTTAATGTAGGATACTTAATAAAATCACAAAGAAATGTTTAGATTAAATGTAATTTAAGGCTAATAAAGTACTACCTCAACCACCTTTGCTAAGAAAGTTCTACTTTATTTTCTGATTCAAGTTCATAAAACAATATTAGGTTTTTAAGGAAGATTGGTCTCAGAAAGAAACATAAAACTAGCTTCTCCTTTTAAGCAACTGTAAATAGTGTCTACATAATAGACTTCAAGATACACAGTGTAGCATTAGTGATAAAAGATAGTTTAATTTTAAATTTTCCATTAGTAATCCCATAACAATAAATACTACTCCAGTTACTTATGCTAATGGCAACATCAGTTGATTTTTTTTAAATATCACAAAACACAAACTCCAAAGAAAGGATAATGAAATGAAGGGAGAGAGGGAAAGGAAACAAAAAGAATCTCCCTACCTAAAATTTCAAAAGAAACTTTAAAAAAATATATTCAAATAAATGAAATATAAATAAACTATATGGGTTAAATAAAAAGTGATGTTAAAGGAAATTATTTTTTTGAAACGTACATAATACAAATAAACCAATTACTGTGGAAAAATCTAGTTAACAAAGGTTATGTTCTTTCTTTAAAATGTTAAAGTATTCACCTTACAAAGTTACCTTAAGAAAACTACCCAATTTTTTTTTAAATGACATATATGTATGATATATGAACAGGCTATGGTAGGAGTTGAACTGGTGGCAGTGAGTATAGAATATAGTCAGGAACCTTGAGCAAATCAAAAAGATGGGAAACACAAGGACCATTTACTGCAGGTAAGCAAAGTGGTAACACTTGAGGGGAAGTTTTAATTAAGAGCAGTTAGGTAAGAAAATGCTGATTAATTGAGAACAAAGAGGATGAGTACCTCAACTGACTGTTGGGAGATTATTGGTGTTTTGGTAGTGAGTGCAGTGTGAAAATACTCATTTGTGAATATGTGAACTTATATCCCTGAAACATTGTTGTAAACCAATGTTACCTCAATAGCTGTAATTAAAAACAAGGACAAAAGAGCACCAATTGATGGCATATGCTCAGGTTCTTACAAAACCAAGCTCTCATACATATGCATATGATATTTATGCATAATGCATACTATAGCATATGTGTTACCTATTACATATATGTATATATATTACATAATATATATGCACAGGTTAAATAGGTTTAAGAGATAAATTTAGAAATATTGCTAATAATTGTTAAGAATTAACATTGAAGCTTAGGATAATAAGAGATAAATTAGGAGCTAGTATATCCATTGAAAAAATGATAATGTATAAATGTTAAGAGGAAAATGACAATAAAATTTAAAAATATTTTGTTCAACTATTTGCCAATATATATTTTAAGACATAATAGTGGATAACATTTAGTAAAACAATTTATCAAAATTTACTATAGGAGAGAGATACTACTTAGTCATCCAATTTTAACAAATATAAAACAGAAATTAAAGCAAGAATTGCTTTTCAGAAAAGTGCCAGATTCAGTATTTTCACAGCATTCAGCCAAATTCCCTAGAACTAGTTAATTCTAATATTATTTAAATTATTTCAGAAGTTAAATTGCATTAATTGTCTAAATTTTGTAAATCAAATATAATACTGATTATCAACGTATTGCAAAATTGTATAGCAAATTACTAAGAAAATTCATTTAAAGCTTTCAGTGCAAAAATTTCAGATTAAGATTTAATGTCAGAATACATAAGCACATTAAAAGAAGAATATAGAGTGTGGAAGAAGGATTTAAATTAGAAAAAAACGGAAAGTATAATTTTATAATTTGATAAATCAGCATGGTGAGTCTAGATATAAATGGATATTCTCTTAACAATATCTAACATAACCACTATGAATTTCAGTTTGATAATATCTTTCAACATTTAAATGTGATATTATTCCACTGTGCAGTTCTACTTTGGGAAAATTATCCTGAATATATACTACACATATGTGAAATAATGTATGAACAAGAGTGCTGCATTTTCACAGTAGTAACATACTGAAAACAAATTAAATGCCTATAAATATAGAATAGATTTAACAAATGGTTTCATCCAAAGAAGAGAATATTGTGTACCTGTAAAAAAAAGAACAGAACTATTTCCATAACTACATGGACTAAAACTTAACTATTCTGAAAATTTAAAAATGAAGGTACTAAATACTAGACATACTATTTTACTCTTAAGAAGAAAATATGTATGTGTAATTAATGTCTGTATGTAATATTGAAATATTGAAAATATGTATGAGTAATGAAAAATATGTATATTAATAAACAAACCCATCTGCATAAATAGGCCTATCAATATAAATACATAAAGTTAATAGCACTTAATAACACTAAATATTTAAATAGAATAGGAACAGAATATGGAGACGCATAGTAAACTTTATATATTGTTAGACTCTGACAGTTGAAATTATGAAATGTTATTACTTTGCAATGATTAAGCAACTCAAATTAAAAAAAAAAGCATTATCAGTTAATGCTGGATATTATCAGATGCTGGATAAGTGCTGGAAAGGTGAAACTGTAAGAGAGGAATGAGAAACTTTAGACATTTTTATTGTTACTGATGGCTTAGTGAGATTTGCATTGGCCAGATTTTGAAATATCCTAAAGTATTAAAATCCATGTGAAAAAGCATTAACTCCTTGCTTCCCAAATTTTCTTGGTCATATGTCCAAATAGCTCATACAAAGCAACAATCGAGATAATGTTCTAGGAATGAATTTTTAAAAATCATATAGTTGTGAAAATTAACCAATGGAATTGAAGAATAAAATTCTGAGAACTTAATCAGTCACTGACAATTACTGATGTAAAAATTCCATAATTGGTGAACATGTGAGGCATGTGTTTTGAACAATACAATTATAAATGATTTCATTAAAATAACATATGAAATGATAACCATGTGAGAAGCGGTTTACAATAGAACAAGATAAAAGTGCTGGATATGGGTGAGCTTGAAATCACTTCATGCTGAACTAGCACCATTAGTCCTTTGAATGACCTACATTTTTAATTTGGCGTGAAACCATTTCAAGCTATGTAGTGAAACTAATGAGGCTGCTACAACTGTGCAAAGCAATAATCAACAGTATTTTATTGAGGAGAGTTTATTAAGTCCATGCATGAGGTGAAGTAAGACAGCTTTTCCTTAAGAAAGGAGACATGTGTTTATACTGTTTGACTGAATGAAAATAAATATTCCAAATGTGTATGATGCCTGGAAGAAGTCCAACATCATTAGTTATTTTCAAACAAATGTGAGGCTCTGAGAATCACTCAATGCAATGATTACAGAGACAGTTTTAGTGTTTCTTGGAATGTTTCTTCATCTATTAAGGAAACAATGGCACTGTGAGAAGACTAATGATGTTAAAATACAAAAGAAGCTACTCTGATTTTAGGTTGAGCATAAACATGCACATATATAAACACATATCACCAAACAAGAATCTTTTTTAACAAAATGGTGTATTTTTCCAAAACAATTATGGTCAATGCTTCCATTTCTCTACATTATTGTGCTTTTGTAGGGTCAAAGTTACAAATTTTTACTCAAATGATTTAGTAGTAGTATTTGAAAATTTTCAGATAAATAGTTCAGAGCCGTTTGATAGTGCAACCATTAGACACATCTGTGCTATTGAGATCTTTTAATAGAGCTGTTCTAATTTGAGATGTCCTATAAATATAAAATACATACTATGAAGACTGAGCAAGAAAACTCAGTGAAAAAATCTCAGTATTTGTACTGAATATGTAACAAAAGAACAACATTTGACACAATTGGCTCAAATATATAACAAAATTAGTATCTTCATCTTTAGTATTTCAGTGTGGCTATTAGAAAATTTTAAGTTACATATAGTTTTACATTTATATCATTATTTAATTTAAATTAGACAGCTGATTTAGATTTTTATAAGGAAAACGTTTTTGGTAAAATCACTGAGAGTTTACTGGTTTGCAGTGATTCCTAGAATACTTGTGCTCTTCCTCACCATGAGTAGTTCCAACACACATAAGCATTTTCCACATTCATGAAATACAAATTATTTTCTTTACAATGTTCATTAGCTCTTTTCATCAAACATTAAGCAGATTTCTGACAAGAAAATCATGAAGATTTATTTTTTTTTTTACTTAGTTTGCTTTCTCTACCAGATGTACAATTTTCAACATAGTTTGGAGTCAGAAGAAAAATCAAGTTACTGAAAATATGGTAGTTCTTTCAAGAATTGCATCTTGTCCACAATGTATTAATATTGTATCTCCATTATTTTTTAATATTATTCCTAGCCGGGCACAGTGGCTCGTGCCTGTAAGCTTCAGCCTATGAAGCGGCCGGGGCTAGAAATCGCGGTTCGAGTCCCACCTGGGGCCCGTAGTGAGACCTAGTTCCAAAAAAATAGCTGGGCGTGTTGGCGCGCGTCTGTCATCCCAGCTACCTGGGAAGCTGAGGCTGGGGATTGCTTGAGTCTGTGGTACCCCGGGCAACGAGAGTCTGCGGTTCCACAGGCAAAAATAGCGAGACCTAGTCTCAAAAAAAAAAAAAAAAAAAAAAAAAAAAAATCCTGAAGTCTATTAGAGTCACATGAGTATTATTATTGTCATCTTCTTTTTCGGGAAATGCATTTTAAAGGAAAATAAAATGAATCTTTCCTTGGGGTAGTCCTTCCATGAGGAATATGATGACAGTGACTTCTAGTATGTAGTGCATTGTGTTATCAGGTGCAGAATTTCTAGGATGCTTACTTCCTGGAAGCAGGAAAGATTCACTCACAATTCAAGCCAAATGCATATAGCTACAGTATGTGGGGGAGTCCACATTACAATAATATAAGCATCAAGTAAAATTGGCAGCAAAAGGGAGGAAGTTAAAGAACCTCCTGGCAAAGTTTGGGAGACTGCGTCATGGGGTTTTCAGGACACATTTAGCAGAGGACAGCCACCTGCGTAGAGGAGACTCCACTTCGCAGCAACAATGATGGCTCTAGCCAAAGTATAGATAATGCCTCAGGACCAACTGGCATCTTTTCCAAAGCATCTAAAATTACCTCAGTTTTGCTGCATACATTTATGCTACTTTTCAAAGGCATCCTATAAGGACTACTTGTTAATTTAATTGAGACTGGGTGTTCTGCACTGCCAGCTTTATATCTATTCCTAGACTTTCACACATCTGTGTGTCAGTATCTCCCTAAACAATAGGTTGTTAACTTAAGTCACTGTAGGGCATTTGTTCCCACCTTTCCTTCAGTCAGGTTTACTATAATATCTATCTATCTATCTATCTATCTATCTATCTATCTATCTATCTATCTATCTATCTATCATCTATCTATCTATCTATCATCTATCTATCTATCTATCTATCTATCTATCTATCTATCTATCTATCTATCTATCTATCTATCTATCTACACAGATTAACAAGACGATCTGCAAAATTTCCAAGAGTTGTATCTTTTGATTGTTTAAGAAGGTAGTTGATTCTGCTTGACTTTTAATTTTGGTTTTGAGATTTGCATTAAGAGCAGAATTTATATAATTTTATTTTGAGATTAAAAATGCTGTTTTATTTGTTTCCTAGTTCTTAATTTATGAGCAAACAAATATATTTGTTTGGAAAGTAGCACAATAATTTCAAAATGGAGATGCAGTGGTAAAAACTGGAAGAAGTAGATGTCTGGATTTCAGTAAAATTGAATTTCCATAGAAATGTGAGAAAACTCACAGAGGAAATTTAGGACTATTGTCACTTGGATAGGGACCTTACTCAATGGGGATAGATAGCAGTGACATTCCAAACCAAGGTTTTAGAAACAGAGCAGTAGATGGTCTCTAGGATAAGTTTTATTGTATATGATTTTAAAGACAGATTCTTTTTTTAAAACATCAAATAATTTATCTAAATATAAATTTCATATCTTTGTAATTCCCAGGATTCATACCCCCCCACCCTCCCTGATCATTCCCCCTTTGTCCCACCCCACCCCCCACCTGGAGTTGTGTACTTCGATTTGGTTGTTAGCTTTGTTGTTGTTGTTGTTGTTTGACTTTTCTTCATATTTTATCTTTCTTTTTTTAATTCATTTTATTGATTTGTCAAAACTGTGCATTAATTGATCCCTCCTCCTCCCTCCATATTCCCCCTCTGTACCTCCCCTCCAGTCACTCAATCTCCCATTTTTCTGCAATTTGTTGGTTGATTAAGTTGATGTTCAGTTGTTGGTTGTTTGGCCCTTTGTTCTCTTCCAATATTTGGTAAATGTGTGTGTGTGTGTGTGTGTTTGTTTTTGTTTTACCCCAGGGCTTTCCCACTTCACTAACATTTGTTAACTATCCTGATCTTTTGTGCTCTTCACCTCTCCCACCTTCTTCCCCCCTCCTCCTCTCTCGCTCCATGGTTCTGTCCCATTGGTTGTTTTCATTTTTTCTTATTTGATTGTTTGTTTTTCCCTATATCCATCATATAAGTGAGACCATTCTGTACTTTTCTTTTTGTTTTTGACCTATTTCTGCTAATATGAGTCTTTGTAGTTCCATCCAGGTTTCTGCAAGTGACATGTGTTTGTCCTCCTTAATGGATGCATAGTATTCTATTGTGTATATGTACCATATTTTTTTTAGCCAATCATCTGTTTTGAGGCATTTGGTTTGTTTCCAATTCTTTGCAACTATAAACAGGGCTGCAATGAACATGCGCATACATGTGTCCTTTTGAATTAATGTCTTCATGTCCTCTGGGTAGATTCCTACTAGTGAGATTGCTGGGTCAAATGGTAAGTCCACATTTAATTGTTTGAGGGTCCTCCACACAGTCTTCCATAGTGGCTGTACCAGTTGGCACTTCCACCAGCAGTGTAAGAAAGTTCCTTTTTCTCCACATCCGTGCCAACATTTGTTGTTGTCTGTTTTATTTATGTGGGTCATTCTTACTGGTGTAAGATGGTATCTCAGTGTGGTTTTAATTTGCATTTCCCTGATTATTAGTGATGTGGAGCATTTTTTCATATACCTAGTAGCCATCTGTATCTCCTCTTTGGTGAAATGTCTTTTTAGTTCTTCTCCCCACTTTTTGATTTTTTTTTTTTTTTTTGCAAATAAAAATAGGGCAAAGAAAGAAAACTACAGACCAATCTCCCTAATGAACACAGATGCAAAAATTCTAAACAAAATCCTGGCAAACCGATTCCAACATTGCATAAAAAGGATCATCCATCATGACCAAGTAGGATTCATCCCTGGGACACAGGGATGGTTCAACATTCAAAAATCAATCAACATAATCCACCACATCAACAAAAAGAACAAAAGCCATATGTTCATATCAATAGATGTGGAAAAAGCATTCCATAAAGTTCAGCATCCTTTCATGATAAAAGCCCTGGAAAAAATTGGTATAAAAGGAACATATCTAAACATAATAAAAGCTATATACGACAGACCCACAGCAAATATCATCCTCAATGGGGAAAAACTGAAACCATTTCAATTAAGTTCCGGAACCAGGCAAGGATGCCCACTCTCTCCACTCCTTTTCAATATAGTTCTGGAAGTCCTAGCTAGACAAGAGAAAGACATAAAATAAGACAAGAGAAAGACATAAAAGGAGTCCGAATAGGGAACGAAGAAATAAAGTTATCATTATACGGGGATTATATGATTCTCTATGTAGGGAACCCAGAAAAATCAACAGAAAAGCTGATTGAAATAATAAACCGATTTGGTAAGGTAGCTGGATACGAAATCAAGACACAAAAATCAACAACATTCATATATGCAAAGAATCAATCAGAAGAAGAAGAAATTAGAAAAAACACCCCATTTGCCATTGCACCAAAGAAAATCAAATTCTTGGGAATTAACCTAACAAAAGACGTAAAAGACCTATACAAAGAAAACTATAAAACATTCTTAAAAGAAATAGAAGATGATGTAAAAAAAATGGAAAGACATTCCCTGTTCATGGATCAGAAAAATCAACATTATCAAAATGGCTATACTACCAAAGGTCATCTACATATTCAATGCAATTCCAATAAAGATCCCAATGACATATTTTAAAGAGATAAAACAAAAATTACTGAAATTCATATGGAACAACAAAAGACCCTGAATAGCCAAAACCCTTTTGACAAACAGAAGAGAGAGTGGAAGTATTACTATTCCAGACTTCAAACTGTACTACAAAGCCATAATACTTAAACCAACATGATACTGGTACAAAAACAGACAAACAGACCAATGGATCAGAATTGAATATTCAGAAATAAAACCACACATATACAGTCAATTAATCTTTGACAAAGGGGCAAAAAATATACCCTGGAACAAGGATAGCCTCTTCAATAAATGGTTCTGGGAAAACTGGATCAAAACTTGTAAAAAAAAAAAAAATGGACCAGGACAACACCCTCACACCCTGTACAAAAATTAACTCAAAATGGTAAAAGGACCTGGAAGTGAGATCTGCAACCATAAAATACATAGAAGAAAACCTGGGCAAAACGCTTCATGAATTTCATCTCAGAAATCCATTTGGGGAAACAACTATGGCCGGCAAAAAAATGAAGGAAAACATAAGCATCTGGGACTATATAAAACTAAAAAGTTTCTGTTCAGCAAAAGAGACAAGAAACAAAACAAAAAGAAAACCAACCAACTGGCAGAAAATTTTCGCCCTCCAGACAAGTGACAAGGGTCTGATAAAGACAGATTCTCTTAATTCCAAGCTTTTTACTAGATTCAGTTGTGAAGGTGGAGTCCAGGGCATAAATAGGAATTAGCAAAATTAGGGGAGAGGGAGAGCTGTGAACAGCAAGGCATGTGAAGTAGTCTTTGAAAAAAGTTGGAGAAAGATCTGCAGAGGGATTTAGAGAAGTCAAATTTATATAAGATTGGGGGAAGGCAACCTCAACAGCTGGTTATCAGAGTATTAAATTTGCAAATGATTAAAGAGTAATACATGAGTGAAAGTAAACTCAAACTTGATATAGATTGAGAGACTATAATTCTAAACTTGCTAGTTTTATTAGCACAAACCTCTGATTTTTGAAACATTTGTATCCTATTTCTTTTTGGTTCAACTATTCAACTATGGTAATGTCACATTAATCCTTCTTCAACATATAGATTTCTCCCAAGCACACCTTTAAAAGTGTCCAATTTACAAACAAGTTTGTTTATCTGGCCTAGTTCTTACATGTATAGATATAAAATTTGCAAACAAGGAAGAATTAGGGAAATGCATTAGGAAATATTTATTCAGAATTCCAAAAAGGGGACTGAAGAAAAGTTGCAGAACCTCAGAAGAACTTGAACTCATAACAATAATAGGTATGTATTGAATATCATTAAAAACTAAGATGTTTATAGCATAGTTTAGTTTCTGGTACATATATCCACAGTTACCAAAATCTTTCTTAACACTGGTAAAGATGAATTAACTATCATTCTTCAAAATAAGTAACTACTCACATGGTAGGACTCTAATTTTCAGCTAATAAACTGAAATTTAAACAAAGTTAAATGGATATTCAGAAAGTTATTTTCAAAAAATACACATTTTCTGGTGACAAAATTGTATTTCACATTTCTAAAAGTATGTAAATGAGGTTGAAATGGTTTACAAAAATCATAAATGACATATAACTTACATCTTCTAAGAGTAGTATGATGAACCTTCCATTGGTTAAAGTATATGTTTAGTTGCCACAACCCTATATTAAAAAAGACATTTGTATATGGAGAAAAATGGCAAAATGTTAAATTTCTAAGAAGACTGACCTCTCTCTTACTCTTTCTAATATTAACCATGTTGGCCCCCAAGAGAGTGCTTGAAACTATAAATGCTCAAATGTTGGGTAATTTCATTCCATTTCTATAGTTAATTCCATTGATTTGTTTTTTTGTTTTTTGTTTTTTGTTTTTTTGGTGGGGGAGAGAAAATAAGTTACAGATAGGTATACATATTACAATACCATAATTACAAAATTAATAAACTATGCAAAATAATATTATTTGCTCATATGTATGATTTAAAAGTTTCAAATTTCACAGGAATGATAAACATCAAATCCAGTGTAATGATTATTATTTCTGGGGATGTATAATGGGGAATAGGATAGAAGAGATGTCCACAGAGAATGTCAGCTATCTCTGTAATGGTTGATTTATTTAACTTATTTGATATATATATATATAAAACATTATTGTGAACTCCAGGATTTTCCTATTTCTCTAACACTTGTTAACCATCCTGCTTTTTTGTGCCCTCTGCCTCCCCTACCTTCTTTGCTCTTCTCTCTCTCTCCATCATTCAGCCCCATTGGTTGTTTCTAATTTTTCTTATTCATTTGTTTTTCCTCTATATCTGTCATATAAGTGAGACCATCCTGTATTTCTCTTTTTTCTTTTTGGCTTATTTCTGCTAATACAAGTCCTTCTAGTTCCATCCATGTTGCTGCAAATGACATGTGTTTGTCCTCCTTGATTGATGCATATTATTCCATCGTGTATGTATACCACATTTTTTCTCAGTCATTTATCAGTTTGGGGGCATTTGGTTTGCTTCCACATCCTGGCAATTGTAAACAGAGCTGCAATAAACATGTGTGTATAGGTGTCCTTTTTAACTAGTGTTTTCATGTCCTCTTGGTAGATTCGCAGTAGTAGGACTGCTGGGTAGAATGGTAATTCCACTTTCAACTATTTAAGGATCCTCCACACAGTCTTCCATAGTGACTTGACCAGTTTGCCCTGCCACCAACTGTGCAGAAGAGTTCCTTTTTCTCCACATCCATGCCAACATGTGTTGTTATCTGTTTTTCTTATATGGACCATTCTTACTGGTGTAAGATGGTATCTCAAAGTGGTTTAATTTGCATTTCCCTGATTATTAGTGCGATAGAGCATTCGTTCATGTGCCTATTGACCATCTGCATTTCCTCTTTGATGAATGTCTTTTTAGATCTTGTCCACATCTTTTGATTGGGCGTTTTGCTTTGTTTATGTTGAGTTGGATGACCTCTTTGTGGATCTTTGTTATCTGACCATTATCACTTGTCTGCAGGGCAAAATTTTTCTCCCAGTTGAATGGGTTTCTTTTTGTTTTGTTTATTGTGTTTTTACTGTATAGAAACTTTTTAGTTTGATGTAGTCCCAGCTGTTTATGTTTTCTTTCTCCCCCCCCCCAACTGTAGTTGATGCTGGGAAAACTGCCACAACTTACAATAAAATAAAATAAAAATAAACCAAGATAACACCCTCACTTTTTGAGTACAAAAATCAACTCAAAATGGACAAAGGACTTGGATGTGAGACCTGAAACCATAAAATATATAGAGGAAAACCTGGGCAAAACCTTCCATGAGTTTCACTTCAGAAATCTATTTCTGAAATCCCATTGGTTTTACTAATGCTTGCCATGGTGCTGAAAAATGTTTCTGTTATTCAACTGTGTTCAGTCCTTTCAAGTTTGCACCGATGACTCCTTGTCTTCCAAGTAACAATGGTAAGGTCAGTCATTGCACACAATTTTCCAAAAAAAAAAAAAAAAACTCTTTGCAGTCCCAACTGAGCTTTATTCTGAGGTCTAAAAGAAATAGAAGATAATAGTTATCAAATTACTTCAACAATAAGGGCTATCTTGCTATTTCTACAATTCTGGAATGCAGCATTTATTCAGCATAAATGCAAGTATTCACATGCTTACATGTAATTTTGAAAATAAGAGGCCAGTTCTCTGACCTATAACCCCTGCAGTAGTTGGTCCAAGACAATCAGGAATTGGCCTGTGAGTGTCAGCTTTCCTGATTTTTGTCTCTACTTCCAACTCAGGCCAATTAGAGAGAGCCAAATAAATATACTCTCTAAATCAAATAGATAAGAGGTTGTGATTCTAGTTTGTCTCCCCAACTTCTCCATGTTAACATCTTCCAACTGTATTCCTGAAACCTATTCTTTCATTCACTAATTCATTCATTCATTGTAAAGATTTCCCTTTCCCCTGGCTAAATCTGTTTCTGACAAATATTAAATGATGTTTGTTGATAGATCTGCTATAGGAATCTCTGAATATATAGCTTCTGCTTGTTCTTTCTTGGATTGTTTTCATTTATTCTTAGAGCCCTAAAGTTATTCTATACATTCAATGTTTCAGGGCAGACTGGGTCTTAAAACCAAGGACTATTACTTTTATAAGATGAGAATTATTTAAGTTTTTTTTCCTTCCTCTTCATTTACTCTTTAAATGAGTCCCAGTGCTACACTTATTTTTTTAAGTAAGAATTATTGCTACCATCTGATCACCACTTTTTCAGTATTTGATTTAGTGTGCAGGCAAGTTGTAGCATTGTTATGAGACAAGGATGATTGCTATTCGAAATGCTCTAATCGATAAGGCACAACTTCCTACAATTAAATTTGATCCATATAAAGAATATAATACACCATTTACAAAAACCTCCATAAATCATAGAATAATGGCACAAGAAAGACACTGGATCACAAATTGGGCTAGGTTCTTTATTGGTCCTGGCAGTTACACAGACACAACAAGGTGTGTGCAGGGCCAGGGCAAAGGGGGGGGGGATATCTTCCAACCGTAAGAAATCTTCATGCTTCTTCTCTGACTCTTTATCTGGCATTTTTCTTCACATTCTCTTTACCAAGCTCACCTCTCTCCTACCCCATGCTGCCCTTCTTGTCCTCTCTCATATTAGGGTGACATCGCCCTTTTAGATTTTCCTTCCAGGTGTGCTCACTCACACATGTGCACACACACTGGGCCAGATATGTGCAATCATGGGAAGAGCAAAATGCTACAAGTGATGGTCATAGAGGCTAACTGGAAATAAAAGTCTGATCAATGCATTTACTCTACAGCTCCTAAAGTCAGTGGATTTGTGTAATTACTTAGTTTGCATACCTGATCTTACTTGACAGAAAAACAAGTGAAAGAAAATGAAGATAGCGGATATTTAAGGTTTATTTCTGCTGAAATCACGTTATGAATATAAATTACATGTGATTGTTTCTTAGTTATTTAATGCATCTTAGATAGTAGAACTATTAAGGAAAGCAATTTAGCTAACTAGTTTTGAGAGTGACTTAAGTACTAAAATTTGGGGGGAAATTCTTCTCAAAGCTTCACATTTATTTTCCACCTTACATTCCTACTTCCTTAGTACTGGCACAACATAAGGGTGAAGTAACTACCAGGTTGTAGCTGAAGATTAAATCACAAAGTTCAAAGAATATCTGCAGCAATTTAAAATGTAATTATTTAGAAATCATGACAGATGCACTTAATAAAATGACATGGAAAAGAAACATCTAAAACATACTAAAATGAGATGATTCTCAAATTTTAACAGGCATACAAATCACTCCAAGGATCTTGTTAAAATGCAGATGCTGAATCAGAAGGTCTTTGATAGAGACAGAGAGTCTGCAATTCTAACAAGCTCCAGGTGATGCAAATGCTGCAGATAGCGTAGAGTATCAAGATTCTAGAGACATTCTTCTCACCACTCATAAACTTGCCTTTAAACTATAGAAAAAAAAAAACAATTCTTTTTCAATCCTTGACTCTGTACCCAGTGCACATTGAGTACAGGATGAGTATTGGTTATAATTGTGGTCCTGCTTATAAATCAAAATTTAATAAAATAACATTAAGCCTAAATTTACTGTTAGTAAACATTGTTCTATATTTTACATGAGTTCATTTAAAATGAAAACTGTTCCTAGTATCTATTTTATAAGTAAGAAAGTCAGTCATTGAGAAGCTATATAGCTTTCTTGAAGGTAACAGTTTAAAAATGGGGGAAAGGGATTATTCAAATAAATCAAATTACTGATTACAAGAATCAAATTCACATGATCGAAGATTATAACCTGTCTCAATCTTTATTACATGATTTCTAAGACACATGAAATTGAAAGGCACAAAGTATAGATGTTGAGAGCACTCCCAAGTTTCTGCTCATTTTGGATGAGTTTCTTTGACAGAGCAGATAAAGTTTCTAAATAAGATTCACAAATAACTTCTCAGGATACCTAGAAATGTATTTGTTTTATATTCCAGTGAGTTTTATTACTTATGAGATATTCTATATGAGCCACAGAAACAGACCTTCTTTACCTTGCAAGGCCAACATACTATGTGTTACAGAGATAAAGTCTCTTCTTTCTGGGCAAACATTTTGCCCAGAGGTTAGTAAGAAGATTGGTCAAAGTTACCTTTTATTCTTCATGCTTTCACTCCCTCAACCTCACCCCAACCCAATGATGAGAGAGATAAATGGAACAGAGACCAGGTACTTTAGGTTCTTTTAATCCTTTCAGCAAGAAGCAATAGAAAAGTATACAGCATGTGTGGTATGAACAGACAATATGGTTTCTTAAAATAACAGTGATAATTCAATTAGATAATGCAGCACCAAAAGTAACAGGGATTTATTATCTGGAGAGCTCATACTTGAAAGAGGTCAGATATTAGGTAGATGGATAACAAAACCAAGGAGCAGAGCTCACAGCAAGCCATGTGGTCCAGAGTCAGCAAGATATGGGAACATATGTAATAAAGAGCACAAAATGGATTCAAAGGTTAAAGCAGCACTTAACAGCCAAGAGAAACACAAGAGGAAAGACAGCAGTCAGAGCAGAGTAATAAAATCTAGGCACACAATAATACTAAAAATGCAGAATCTTTTTTGACTGAGTCATTTGAAGTCTTTCTAAATGACTCTTGGTGACAGTGGCTAATCCTAATGTACCTTGCTTGGACCATGCAGGTGGAAAAAGTAATTGGTAGCAGCTGTCTAGAAGCAAGATGCCCAACGGAAAAAGCAGCAGTTCCATGTCAGCAATTTAGATCCATCAGATAGGAGAGAAGCATAAATTTGGGCTTGCCCTGAGATTAATCCAAATTTCATAACTTTTAAAACATTCTATGTCTATAAACATTCTATAAATCCATTTATATACTGATATAATCTATATTTCCACTAAATCAATCGTTTCATTTATACATTTTAGCTTTTTGACTCAAAGAGTAAATTCTGTTTCATCGTTGCTTCATTTTACCCAGAGTATTTCCACTAATGCTCATTTTCTAGAGTAGAAGTGTGTACTCAGCCAGGATAAAACTCTTGAGTTGAAGAGCACAGAATGCCAGGAAATTGCTCTCATCTTGGTGATTAATTTAAATTTAAGACTTTCGGGAGTATCAGCATATTTTAATGGTAATCTGCAGTCCCAAAGTATAACAACTCTTCTGTATATTTTGTTTGTTCTGATATGATGGGAAATGAATGAGATAGGATTGATTTTAAAGGTTAAATGTGCTAGGGATTTGTCAGGAACTTGCACCGCAGGAGATATATTATTTCTTAAGCTTGAAAAAGAGTAAAACTCAGCATTTCCAATAATTGAACAAATTCATTTTAAATGTGCAAATTACTAAATAGTTAACATAACAGTGAAAAAGTTTTGCTCAAAAGTAGTTTTATAAGATATGTTAGCAAATCTCATACTGAAATGCAGAAAGCTGTTACTTTACCAAATAAATTGTCATCTCGAATATCACTGGATGATGGATAGAAAAAACATCACACTTGCTATTGATTTAGAAGATACTATCCAGGTCATTTAGCATTTTCTGAAAAACTATATTTACCATCTCTCTTGAATTGTTTTGCATGATTGTGTTCTCAGACCATCACATTGGAGAATTCTTACTTTTGTTAATGAGAACACGATGAAGTACTTTAAAGTGTTTTGTTCCTTATTATCCATTTCTCCTCATATGAATTTTTGCAAACCACATGTACAATGTCAGTTTCCTGTGTTCTAAAGGCAGGGACCATTTCTTTTCTTGCAAAAGTCACAAATGTATTAAGTACAAAGTAGCAGTTGACTGCAAAGATATCATTTAATAAGGTAAAAACAGTATGGCCATTAAATTATCAGAGTTGTGAAATTTCTGTTGAGTTCATGATTATATTTTCATATTACTTAGGCAAGTCCATCAACTGCTTCCTTTAAGACCTATATTTCTATCTTTCTGTGCCACTATACTGAGAGGACACACCATGCTTGATAGCAATTACAAGTACATGGCATATATAATTGCAGTGAAACAAAAAGACTATGAGGAAAAAGTGAGTCTGGAAGAGAGGAGAAAGAGGAAGGAATGGTTCAAGGAAAGGAAGTGAAGAAGGAGGGAAGGAATAAGGAAGGCAGGAAGACAGGAGGGAGGGAAGGAGGAAACAGCAGACAAATCCATTGCAAATGGCTTAAATCTTCCATTGCCTTGGTCGACTCATTCTCTCATGAAATAATTTTTTTTTTACTGAAAAAATGTGTACCCCCTCAAAAATATTTTATTTCCATTATCTAGAAGCAACAATATGTGGCAGATACTTATGATTAAAAAAGAATTTTTTTTAAATTGAATATATATGAGTGTCACCACATAGATTTTATGATTTGAAAGGTGCCAGAAATGAGTTATTTTAGAATATTTTTATTAGAGTTCAATCACTCATTTACCCCCAAATTTTTATTAAATGAACACATATTTTAGCCACTACACTACAATGATTACTGCTAGTAATACCAAGGTAAATTTAATAATATATTTCAAGTTTCGTTGTTCACAGTAAAAGGAAAAGGAGAGTAAGGGAATTTTAAGAAAGGCAGGAAATCAGGAATAAAAACACAAAAATAATTTGTTGACACCTATATTCTGTAATCTGGGTATTCCATACTTTATTTCATTTTATTGTTTTCTTTAAATTCCACTATTTCTCCATAAAAAAGAATTATTAGTATCTCTTCAACTTTGGAGCAGAAAAAACAGACTCAGACAAATTTGGAAAGAAACCTGTTGTCACCCAGGTGATTAGTAATAGATGAAAATTCTTGTAAAAGAGATTGATTTCTTAGACACAATGCCATGCAAACATAATACAAAGATGAATTGCTAAAGATTATATTTATTACTACAAATTTATATGAAATAAAGTGTTGTGGGAATACAGAGAATAAAGTCACTTAATGCATTAAAAAAAATAAGGTAGACACATACTCTGAACAATAGAAGATATTCTGATCATCAGGAATATAAAGAATCAGTCTCTTTGCCTTAGCCTATTTGTCACTCAGCAAATCCTTATGCCATAGCAATTAGGTACAGGTACTACATTAGGTACTGAGAACTACAACATCTGGATTATCATTCTTTTCCATCTAATTTAACCTCTGGTAACTTGGTACTTTGAATGAATTTTGTTTTGTCTTCAATCCATTTAATGAATATCTGCTTTGTCTATCTCAAAAAAAATTTGTATGTAAATATAATGTTGTATGTTTTGCCTTTATTTTCTTACACTGGATTTTCATTGTTTGATACCTGAATAAATGTGATGACTATTCTTAAATCCTTGATCTTTCTGATGCAAAAAAGGACATGACAACCTTACAAGTGCTACTTTTATCAGGATATTTCCTATTTCTAAGTTCTAAAATGGATTACTATCATCTGTACAACAACACTTGTATGACTCTATATTCAAGTCTGTCTTCATCAACCTTTGTTTCCAAACAAGAGGAAGTCCAGTGCTAAGGACTTTTTTTTTTTTTTTGCCCTTGTCATCTATAAAAACCCTAACAATTCTTCAATAACTAATCCAGTCAACCTTTTGGCAAACCTTCTGAACTTGACACTACTACATTCTATACTGAACTGTACTTTCTCCAAAGGTCAAGAATATCGATTACCTAATTCCTTTTATTAAATTAATTTAAATTAAAAGTTCTGATGATTTCTTATGCTGTATTCCTAGTAAATTTTAAGGTCCTAAAAGGCAGAGTAAGTAATGTTTTCTTCTAAATCATTAACAACTGCCAGGGTTGATCATATTAAAAACACTGAATTACATTAGGCAAGATTGTTTAATGATAGAATGAATGAGAAGTCAGGACAGCTTGACCTTCGCACTGAAACAAGTCACATCATTTCTGTAGGCCCATGGAACATGGATAAGGATCCAAACCAAGGTCGTTGCTTCAGTGACTTAAAAGTATTTCCCTAATTCATGCTATTTTATTAAAGATAAATGAAAATAATATTCAGGGTTTCTGAAAAATAATTTAAATGTACAATGTTTTTTTAAAACTATACAACATATTAACTTCTATAAATTTTATCTTTTCATGACAAGGTCAAACTATTCAAATTAGCAGTGGAGGAAAGATTGTTTCTCTGATCCTGAACAAAACTGGGCTGCAGGAATGCTTGTGACAAGAAGGTCCTAACTCAGACTCTTCCTTGATATAAAAATTAAAGAATTTCATTCCTTCCTATGTTCCCTTTGCAGTTTAACTGCGTTATCTAAATAACTTTAGAAGACTTTCACTACTACCATCAAAAGAAAGCGAATAAAAGACAAATTAATCACAAATTCATACATATTCATAATTAGAATTTGACAAAATTAGTAAATAATGAGCTAATATAAATTTCAAGATTCATATATTGAGACAATGATTTAATCAGATACATAACTACCATTCTATAATCTATTCACTATTAATTGATTTCATATATGTTTCATTTCATCTTTCCAAGGAATCTGGTAAACATCATTCCTTTCCTTAGATTACTAATTGAAATCCAGATTGTATCCAAAATCATAATATTATAAATGAAACAGATTCAATTTCATGTACTTAGCCCTAAGAATAATCCTAACATTCATAACACTTAGCAACATATAAACAATTATTGTGATAATTAAGATGAAAGGATTTAATAGATCTATGATAAACTAATAATCACCAATGCAACATTTATTCTTAACAATTACATTTTAAACTTAGTAAATCTGGAGATTATCTTTGAAACTAGTGAAACCAAGAAAACATTTCTTCTTCTCTGAGACTCTTTATTTTTTAAAGTTTTGTCCCAAAATGGTTGCTGGTCACAAAATACTTGATCATATTTCAAGCACATAAATTTATTATGGGATATCTTTTCTTTAGTGGTGGCAGAAATTTAATGAGTATACCTATAGTTCACCAATATATAACCTGGAAATATCAGGAGTTTGCCAGAGGTTATATTTGAAGGATTTTAAGGGTCTCTAACATTTTTTAAAAGCTAACTACAAAACATAAATGGGTTTCTTTATTTTGTAAATTGAAAAACATAGTGACTCATGAATAGATTAGCTAAGAGAACAGATGTAATTTGTTTCAGCAAGGAATTGAAACCCCACTCACCTATGATTAACATTTAGTTGTCTCCTTGGGGTTATATATAGCTATTTTTTACATTAAAATTGCTTTGATTTTAAACTGAGTTCACAACCTTTGTAGAGCTGATTCTTCCAACTTTGTCAATTATAAAGTCCAAATCATTAAATCCAATGCATTTTTTAATGTGCATGTCACACAAAAACACTCAGCACTCTGTCACGTACTTTCTTCTTGTGAGATAGCAGATGCTCCCTGGGACACAAGGACATTTTAGCTTTGTGCAACAAGGTTCACATCAAGATTTGCATGAGACTATAGCATTCCATGTATGCTAAATAAGATCTGCAAAATAGTGATATTTTGTTTGAAGGAATATATGGCAAGAAGATCAAACAGCTAAAAAAATATTATATATATAAGATATATATAATATATATACATATATATATATACATATATAGTAAGTTGAATGATGACTTTGAGATGTCTTTGAGATCTGTGCACTAACCTTATTTGTAAAAAGAAATTTTGCAATTATAATTCAACTAATGATCTAAAGATGGTATCATTGCAGATTAAGGTGGCTCTGAGATACAAGAACCACCATCTTTCTAAGGGAAGAAACAGACATAAAGGAAAAAAACTAAGTGAGGTTGGAAAGTGAGATTAGAACTATCCTAAGATAAATCAAGGAATGTCTGGAGCTACCAGAAGAGGCAATGAGAGAGTTTTCCCTTGAGTCTTCAGAGGAAATATAGCTCTGCCAACACCTCCTGTTTTCCTTCCTTAAAAAGAAAGACACCTTGTCACTTCAACAACAAGGCTGACCCTGGAAAACATTTTACTACGTGAAATAAGCTAGGCACTGAAAGAAAATAACTGCATTTATCTGTCAAATACATATAACAGAGAGTAGAATGGTGGTTAGCAAGGAAGAAGAGGTGGGAGATAGATATTAGTCAAAGGGTACAAAGTTACAATTATGGAAGATGAATAAGCCTATAAATCTGCCATACAACACAATGACTATAGTTAATAAACACTATCTTAACACCAGAACTTTGCTAAGAGAATTGATTTCAGACAGTCTTACAACTCACAAAAATAGCTGAATCTAGAATTAAAATGGTAATTGCTTTGATAATTGAAATTATTTCAATATGTGTGCAAAAAATAATCATTTTGTAAAGCTTAAATGTATATAACTTTTACTAAATAATAAAATAAAAAAACAACAATCAAAAAAGCAGGAATACAACATGTGGTCAAATGTTTTAAAAGACTACATCTTACATACTCTGAAATTCTATCACAGTGAATCATCATAAAACATGGCTATCACATAGATATTTGAATTCCAATAATTTAACTATAGACATTGTTCAAAGAATCTCTTTTACATTTTATCTAAAATAATATTCACAATGACAGATTTCATCCAAAAGAAGGAACTATGAACTTCAATCACTAAAAGGTTCAGAATTTCTAACCTTTTTAATCTTTTTATCTAATTGAAAGCTATATGTGAAATGCCAACAGAAACAGATATTTGTTTTATAACAGACCTTAAAAAATCCTTTTCTTTTTTCAAAGTGGTACTTATCATCATCTCAGTTTTACATAAAGAGTGATAATAAAGGGAATACAGGGAAATCTATATACAAGGAACAACTGTGTCTGCATAGTAAAGCTGCCTTACAATAGACAAAATGAAAAAGAAATGATTATTATTTTTCAATACTCATTTCTACCTATTTTCCATTCATCACCTCTCTGGTCATGCTAATGTGGGAAACTAGTATAATTTAATGGTCATGCTAATGTGGGAAACTAGTATAATCAAAATAACAAATTTCATTCATTGCAAGTCATAATCTGCTATGCCTGCTCTGGTTTTCTATTAACAGCCAATGTCAATACTATTATCAATTCTTAACAAATAATGAAACTGAGGTGCAAATTTAATCATATTCAGAAGGTCACAATGTTGACAAGGGGAAAACCAGAACTTGAACATTGGTGGGTGTTCTTCCAGGTCTTAACTATTTCACATCTCTGAGGACATAGTATGCAATTAAAGACTAATTACTGATTACCAATAACAATCACATTTTATTTCCTCATTCTCCATTTTCTCACTGAGAAATCCACACAATCAACAATGATAAATACTTTTAAATAAAAAGTAAACACCTGGTTTGTCCACAATCATTAATTATCGAATGAAGGGAATATAATTGAAAATAGGTAAGATACTTTTAGAGCTAATGATCAATGCACACTATTATTTTTTAAAAAGATCTATGCTTTCATGTACTTTATACTATACATACATTATTTTATAATATTTCTATTTTTCATCATCAAAAATTAGTCTGACAATTTTCATTAAGTTTTTCAGTCTTTTAACTATGCAAACATTTAATTTCATATTATATAATACTTTTTCTGTATAAACATTGTATTATCTTACAGTTTTTTTTGTTTTTGTTTTTGCAAAAGTGGCACACAAACAGATGGTTGAATTTGAAAGTTTTGCCTCATGCAGTAAATGCATCTCTGTCCAGATGGACATTAGCTACTGTGCCAATATTGTACCTTTACCATATGGACAAGAAGATCTACAACAGGAGACACTATGTTCAGCTTTGTGTGCAACACAAATAATATTTGATTAATTGGCAGACATCATTAATTTTTGTGGTTGGAGAATCAAGGAGAAATAAACCATTGAAGTAAATATCCAAAATTTGATCTTCAAGATATCTAGGTATATGTTTTCAGCAGTCTTCTTCAATGAATTATATATTTTAAGTTGACAAAGATCTTTTCTGTTAGTCAAATTATTGAGATATGTTAAGTAAAAGTCATCCACTTTAGTGATATAGTACTATCAGTTTTGATGAAATTACATAGTCACATAACCATCACCATAATAAAGATAGAGAATCACCCATCATCTAACAGGTTTACTCATTTCAATATGAGCAAATATAATATGATGAATTACATTTTTTGGTTTATGAATGTTGCATCAATCTTGATTTTTATGGAGTAAATCTCACTTGATCTTGAGTCATCATACTTTTTGTATAATGCAATTTGGATTCAACTTACTAAAAATTATTTAGAATTTCTGCAACTATATTCACAAGTGAAAAATAAATGCTGTCAGTCAACACATGCAAACTTTTGATATTTTGTATGGTAGCTTGAGCTGACTAAGTCAATAACACTTTTATGGAATAGAGATGTAAAGATTGCTTAACTTCTTAATATCTAGGAATTCTTAATATCTAGATTTTCTCTGAAACATTTTCAAGTCTTTTTAATTCAAATTGGCACAGATGATATTCCCAAACTAATGCATGCCCATAAATGTACAAATGGGCTCGTCGTTTTCTATACATCATCAGTCCAAGCAATAGATAACAATGCCTGTGCTCTCTTTCAATGCATTTTATTACTCATTGGCTATCAAAAATAGTTCATGAAAATAATATTTTTTCCATTTGTAAATAGGAGGTTTGAAATTATAAGCAAAAATGAGGTTTGACTATCACAGAATTATTTGGGTTTTTTTTGTCTCCTGTGACATCTCCATATATGAGTATGTGTGTGTGTGTGTGTATATATATATATATATATATATATATATATATATATATGTATACAATTCTAGAAATAATGAAGATGATTGATTTTCTATATTTTGCTACTTTGCATTAAATACTTTCATCTAAAAGTTGAGCAAAGCACAATTAAAAATTCAGAATAATATTTGAGAAAAGAAAACACTCACTGGTTCTTTCATCAACCTATTTATTAATGAAAAAATAACTCCTAGAGTATCAGATAAAAAATACTATCAAAAGCACTTAAACTTTTTGTTAAAAAATGTTTGTAATTTAACTCAACTATTTAAGAGTAAGCACTATATCCAGATTTAAAAATTGCTATTATTTATTGAGAGATGGGGAGTAGACACAACATAGATAAAAAAGATTCCCTAATCCTCAATTTGATATAGACAAAGGATACTTGCATTGTTTAGAGTATATCACAAAATAAAATGGTTCTTTTGGAAAAATGAACTGTGTTTAAAGACTTGACAATCCTATTTAACACATGAAAAGCTACTTAGATCCATTCTAGCCTGGGTCTTTCCAAAAAAAAAACTGAGATGAGTATAGTTATATCTTTGATATGTATTTGTGGCACTAGAGGAAAGGAAAAAAAATACTTGCTCGTCACCGCCACTCTCATAAAGGTGTCTAATTCTTTGCATAGTTGTAAATGAACCTTATTATCAGGTAGTAAATACTCCATAGAAAGCTTTAAAGTATAAAATGTGAACTTGTAAAGAATTGTAAGACATCTGCCAATGGAGACAGAAGGTTTAAATCACCAGAACATTTGTTCTAATCAAATATTAATTGAAAATATTAATCCAAAATAGTTATTAAACAACTTAAATGTAGAATTTTGTAGTTTAGAAAGAATAAAAATAGCCTTACAATGTATGTAGGTAATACAGGTTTCAAAGGACTGTTTTAACTTCTTAAGGGACATATAAAAATACCTCCACTTATTTCTAGATTATTGTATTTGTTCTGAGGGTTGAAGCTAATAGATAACATCTGGGTTTTTAAAGGAAATATTTATCTTAAGAACAGTTTGAAAGTCCTCAAATTTATTAAGCACACTACCCAGAAATTTCAAAAATAATCAAGACATAATCAAAATTCAGAATCTTTTTGGCATTTCTAAAACAAGGGACATTGTAAAAATTTGAATCACAAAATAGAACTAACAATAAAGATAATATCATTAGGAATCTATTGATCTCAAAGTTTTATTTACATTTATAAATAAAACAATTTTTAGAAACTGAGAAGAGAGTAATAAAGGGTCTACCTATTTAAGTGTTTGAATCCTACAACTCAAATGTTTTGATAAAGTATAAGAGTGTTGCCCAAAGAGAATTTAGTCCATACCAGGGTCTCAAATGTCCTTTTATTCCTTATTTATATACTCTGATGTCACACAACATGCAGATGATTCAGAGCCTCTGTCTTTGGAGTCTTAGTCTGCACCTTAGGATCTTCTTCTATTACATTTTCTATAGCTATGTTTGTTGGCAAAAGACTATAAAACTAGATCTATTGTTAACTAACTAAAACTTCTATCCATAAAACCACAGGAATCAAATCTGAAAATAAGTAAAAATCAAGAAGTATCTAAGAACCCCAAGCTATTAAAGGGAAAAATTTATATTTCCTGTTCTAAGGGTACATGCCACCCACACACTAAGTAAACAGACTACAATGTGTTGAAATATTCTTGAGAGAGAGAAAAAGACAGAGTGAGATAGAGACAGAAAAAGAGAGAGAGAGAGAGAAGTAAGGAACATGATGATTTCAAAATATAGACTTCCAATCAAACTCAGAAATCAACAATTCCTTCAATGGTAATCATTCAGTCAAACAAGCAGGACCTAGAGCCTAGTAGCCAAGGCACAAAAACAAGCTGCCAGAACAAGTACAAGACACAAAACATCAGAAAATCTAGGGAGGACCCAAAAAGCTGAGGGAAGAATCAGTTGCATGCATCACACAAGCAGAAATTGACAAACTTTCAACATGACAGTTGCCATTATCTCTTAAGAGAAATGGATTTAAATGATTAAAACTGCAAAGAGCAAAGATTTAAAGAATCCTGGTAAGGCTTCTACATTTTCCCTCTTCTGAACAATGAATGGCTATGGTGCTCCTTCTTCCTACCCAACAGGTCCCCGGTACCATTCAGGAAGTGTGGTTCACAGGATGCCAGGATTTGCAACCCAGCAGCAGTTGATGGGGGGAGGGGGGAGTCCAGGAAGAAGTCAGTGGTTACGTTTCAGTTCCAGCTGCATGAGCTTGCTTCTAACAAAATCACCGATTAGAATTTGTGTTTATCTTATCAAGTCAAGCACGTTTGTTTCATTCTGATTATGGTGTTCTGATATAAAGGGATATTGGCCAGATTTGCCTGAGTCAACTGGACTGATCGTGCTCAGTCTATTTTCCTAAGAGCATTTAGTCTACTCAAGAAAAAAAGGAAATGTATATTTACCAAGAAATGTATATTAACACTTCCTAAAAATCCTCATTTTTGTGTCCTTTCCATTGATCTCTAAGTATTGACTTAATTTTCAGATGAAAACTCCAATACTTTTTCTAAAGTTAAATCCTTCTAAAATGCATGGAATCAATAACTTTGAAAACATTCTGATTTTATGTTGCTTTAATGTCACCAAGTCCTTTGGGGTGTCAGGGATAAGGGATCTAAATGTCTATGACTATAGATCTTTCTTGGTCAGATTCTTAATACAGAATGTAAAGGACTCCTTGGCACAATCTTCCTTTAAAGCAAGACTTCACATAACTAAAATTAAATGGTGTGTGTGGCCATCTCTAACAGGTTTTTGCAATTTAAAATGCTTTTCAATTCTTGAAATTTCTATTCATCTATCAGATATCACTGAGTTGAACCAGGTACATAAACTGGATTCAGATACATTCAACGATGGGGAGTGCAACATCACAGATGCTGGTCATAGAGGCTAATTGGGGAGGTGAAAACCCTGAAAACTCATTTACCTTATCACCTTACACCACTAATGATGGGTGCCACCAAATAGTCAAGACATAAGTGTTGGAGATAGTAATAATGGGAGCTCTCTTTCACCATTGATGGGATGTAAATTGTGCCGTTATCATGCAAAACAATATGGAAATTTCTCAACAATTAGGAGTGAAAATACCATATTATCTAGCTATCCAACTTTTGAGCATTTGACAAATATGAAAACACTAATTCAAAGAGATTAGAACTGGGCCTGAGAAAGGGAATAAATGTTTTCAGTTTTTGTTCATGAAAAATCCTATCAATGATTCATTTCATTATGTACTCAGATGTGCAATTGATTGCCCTGTACAGAATAGTGGAATTCTTTTAAAAAAATTTTTCATGGGTTTGTTTTCTTGGAAAACAATTTCCTCATCTAGCACATTGTGAGAATCAGGTTATGTTCACAATAATTATTTATTGAACA
This sequence comes from Uropsilus gracilis, assembly GCA_004024945.1. Classification (NCBI taxonomy): domain Eukaryota; kingdom Metazoa; phylum Chordata; class Mammalia; order Eulipotyphla; family Talpidae; genus Uropsilus; species Uropsilus gracilis. The sequence goes on along the minus strand of PVHY01000454.1, from coordinate 55,271 downwards.
GATGGTGTTTAATTAAAAAGAGTTGAACAAATAGGTGTATAGTATATGTTACTCTATGTTCTGAACTGAAGATGACCACCTGCTATTTTAAAAATAGCACTTCCATTTTAATTTTAATTCCCATCTTTTCACTTTTCTTTCTTTAACCATTTATTTTTAAATCATGATTTCATTTTTCCTACTTTTTCAAAATACCAATGTCTCTTTAGATAAATATTGTGATATATTTTCAAGATTCAGAAATGAATAATTTATTTTTCTCCATTAACTCACATTCTAAAGGTGTAGACAAGTAAAGAAAAAGTCAGTAACGCAGTATGATATACAAACAGCTATAAGAAAGCACATAGTGATTACTAGCCAAACTGTTTACTAATATTATAATATATAATTATACTTGCTTCACTTGCTAATATAATATATACTGATATTTGCTTCAACTTAAAGTCAGGCTCTTTGTTAGGTATGGTTTTACAATGATTATAATATCCTTAAAGGATATTTCCTTTGTTTTTTTTAATAAAAAGTCTTTTGATGCAAGCAAAATACGTTTATTAAAAAAATCAGGTTATTCATGTAAATTAAAATAGCTTACATGTAATATTGTGATTCAGAAATAACATTAACAATAACACCATATTACTGAGATCTATAGACTATGTAGATGAAATAAAACAATAATAATATATGAACAGAATAAAATATTTCTTTTAATTTTTAATAATGAACACACAAGTATTAATAGATTTAAAATATTAGCAATGATTTAAAGTGGCAAATGAAATGGTAAGATGACTAAAGAAATTCTGATAAGTTTCCTTCATTACTTGCTATATCTTGACTCTCAAAGTTTATGGAAAGCATTATAAGATATATTTTACTGTTACTTGAGTCACAAATTCACTATTGGACATCAGTTACTGCAAAAAATTATAAAAACTAGCAGTTGGTTACATCTTTGTAAACTTTACCTCAATTAAAATAACATTGTCATGCTGATATTATATGTTCTATATTAGTTCTGTAAATATAAAAGTAAATATATAAAAAGAAAAAAATATATAAATAAATATATATAAAGAAAAAATAGCTAGATGCATTTACATTTGTTCTATAACAATACTTGTCTAATAAAGAACTAATATTTTGTTCTTTATTTTAAATATATTTAAAAGGAAAGTGTGTGCTCTTTAAACCTATAACTTCCATGTATTAGTGTTAAATTTTTGAATCATTATTTGTTTTCATTCCACCACCAAATCATTTTTATAAAAACAATTAATGATTTATGATTTCTCAGTTGCTTTTCTAGGACATCATCTCCATTATTTTTAGTTAAATACTAATTTATTGGGTGTGATATTCTTGGATTATATTGAATTTACCCAGATATCTGTATAATGATTATTGTCATCCATTTCATTTTGTTAATGGAAAACTATAAGACAGTCTGAATATTTTTTTCATATTTGAGTCATAATATCAATCATTGGCTTCAACTGTATCAAGTTTTTTTCTGGACAACATTGTACCTTTTTCTTAAGATCTAAAATTAGTGAACTTACATGTTAGTGAAAACTTTTTGCACTACAGCAATAGAATATTTTTATATTATTTGTTGTCTTCATCTGTTTGAGTTTATCTCTTTTTCTGCCCCATTGAGCCATTAAGTTCTTTATGATTCTTTATTTTTTCTTCCAGTTATGGCCATTTATTCTGACTTCTTTTTTTTTCTGTCACTAAGTCAACTTCATGGTGTCTGTTTGACTTCATTTTTTTTTCTGCTTAGTTATTTACCTAGGATATTTTGATCTTTAATTTACCATCTTCTCTAATTCTCACAAGAGATAGATCATATAGTAATTTTTTAATTAAGAGAACAAGCTTCTCATGAAATAACATTTCAAAAGTCTAGAGACTTCAACAATAAATTTGGATTCAAACTCAAATTTGCTTAACACTTGTTTATATTGTATATCACTTCTTGCTATTATCAGATATTTAACTATTATCAGGTAGTTAACTGATAATAATCATTTCCTACTGTTTTTAGACCAAATTGATAAACGCTATAGTTTTACTCAACCATAATTAGTCATGCCAATATTTATACATGTGTAATATTTTTAAAGAGTATAATTATTTGGAGATTGGAACATCAAATAAAATAGTATGTTTATTACGTTGCTTATTAAAATAAGTAAACTTTGTTATTCAAAAGCAAAAAGATAATAATCGAATGGGGTACTAACTGTGGGGACAGATGAAGAGAGCATGTGGAGAGAACATGTGAGGAGAAAAGGAGAGGGAACCCAGAGAGAAACTTAAGGACTCTTTCTTTGCTGTTCCTTACCAAAGATAATTTCAAGAGCTCCATCATTCTTTGTCCACTACACATGATGAACCTACTCGGATTGGGATGGCTATACCACAGATGTAAGATTTCATTTTGTTTTGATTTCCATTTCTCTAATAACAAGAGGATGTGCATCTCATGTAGACCTGTTTTTGTCATATAACTATACAAATATATATCAACCAAAGAAAAACATAAATGTGTCAGTAAAATATTTATTCAATTGCAACTTTCTCCTTATGATGAACAAAGATTAAATATGATAGAAAATGGCACATATCACCAAGAATACTCTACCCAGCAAAGCTGTCCTTCCTTTATGAAGGAAAAACCAGAATCTTCTCAGACAAACAAAGCCTACAGAAATTTGCTACCACCAAACCCCCTCTCCAAGAACTCCTGAAAGAAGCCCTAAGATTGAAACCTGCAGAAGAATAAAAAGAATGAACAATAAAAAGAAAAGAAAGAACAAACTAAAACAGAACCCCAAATGACCACCAAGAACCCATTGTTAGACCCTGAAACATTAATAATTACTTTAAATGTCAATGGGCTAAGCTCATCAATCAAAAGACAGAGTTGCAGACTGGATTAAAAGACAGAACCCAACATTCTGCTGCCTCCAAGAAACATATCTGATCCCAAAAGACAAGTGTAGATTAAAGGTAAAAGGATGGAAAACAATTCTACAAGCAAACGGCCCCCAAAAAAGGCAGGAGTAGCCATCCTTATAGCAGACAAAGCAGATTTCAAAATTTAAAAAGTAACAAAGGATAAAGATGGCCACTACCTAATGGTTCAAGGGTCAACCAACCAAAAAGACTTAACAATTATCAACATATACTTACCAAAAGAGGGAGCACCAAGATTTATAAGACAGCTACTAAGAGAGCTGAAAACAAATATAGATGAAAACACACATGTAGTTGGAGACTTCAACACCCCACTCTCAACAAAGGATAGATAAAAAAAAACAAAAGCCACACAAGGACATAAAAGCTTTAAAAGAGGACCTAGACAAAATGGACCTAATAGACATCTACAGGATGCTACACCCACAAGGAAAAGAGTACACCTTCTTCTCAAATGCACTTGAATCATTTCTAAAATTGACCATATACTAGGTCACAAGGCAAACATGAATAAATACACAAAGATTAAAATTATACCAACCTTTTTTTCAGACCATAAGGGTATCAAACTAGAAATCAACAATAAAAAGGAAGCAAAAAGAACACTTAACACTTGGCAATTGAACAACATGCTTCTAAAGGTAGCATGGATAACTGAAGAAATTAAAACTTACTTTGAAACAAATGACAAAGAAGATACAGCATTCCAAAATGTCTGGGATGCAGCAAAAGCATATCTAAGAAGAAGATTCTTAGCAATACAGGCCCATATCAAAAACAATGAAAATAACCAAAATAACAACCTAATCTACCAACTGGAAAAATTAGAAAAAGAGCAACAGAGAAACCCAAAATCCAGCAGAAGACAAGAAATAACAAAAATAGAAGAAGAAATAAATAATTTAGAAGTCAAGAAAATTATCCAAAAGATTAATGAAACCAAAAGCTGGTTCTTTGAAAAAATTAATAAAATCGATAAGCCCCTTGCAAAGTTCACAAAGGAAAGAAGAGAGAAAATCTTAATAAACAGAATCACAAATGAAAGAGGATAAATTACAACAGACACAAAAGAAATCCAAAGGATAATAAGAGATTACTATGAACATCTATACGGAAAGAAATACAACAGCCTGGATGAAATTGATACATTCTTAGAAAGATACAACTCCCTAAAATTAAACAAAGAAGATATAGAGAACTTAAATAAATCAATCACAAGCAGAGAAATTGAAGCAGTCATCAAACTCCACCTAAAAATGAGAGCCCAGGACCTGATGGCTTTACAAATGAATTCTACCAGACATTCAAAGATGAAATAATGCTTGCAATTCAAAGATGAAATAATGCCTGCTTTTCCAAAAAATTGAGAAAGGAAAACTGCCAAACACATTCTACGAAGCAAACATCACACTCATACCAAAACCAAATAAGGACAGCACCAAGAAAGAAAACTATAGACCAATTTCCTTAATGAACACAGATGCAAAAATTTTAAACAAAATCCTGGCAAACCGAATCCAAGGATGCATTAAAAGCATCATTTACCATGACAAAGTGGGATTTATTCCAGGGGCACAAGGATGGTTAACATTCAGAAATCAATTAACATAATGCACCACATCAACAAAGAGAAAAACAAAACCACATGATAATATCAATAGCTGCAGAGAAAGCATTCGACAAAGTCCAGGATCCATTCATGATAAAAGCCCTTGAAAAATTAGGGATTAAAGGAACTTTCCTCAACATAATAAAAGCCATCTATGACAAGCCTATGGCAAATATCATCCTAAATGGGGAAAAACTAAAATCATTCCAGTTGAGATCTGGAACTAGGCAAGGATGCCCACTCTCCCCACTACTCTTTAACATTGTACTGGAAGTCCTACCTAGGGCAATAAGGCAAGAGAAAGACATAAAAGGGATACAAATAGGCAAAAAGGAACTGAAGTTATCATTATATGCTGATGACATGATTCTCTATATAGAAAACTTCAAAAAATCCACAGAAAGATTACTTGCAATAATAAACCAGTTCAGTAAGGTAGCTGGGTACAAAATCAATACACAGAAGTTGGTAGTTTTCCTATATGCAAAAAGTCAAACAAAAGAAGATATCAGAAAAACCACCCCATTTACTATCGCACCAAAAAAAAAAAAAAATACTTGGGAATAAACCTAACAAAAAACGTGAAAGAATTATACAAAGAAAATTTTAGAAAGCTCCTAAAAGAGATAGAAGGCATAAAGAAATGAAAAGACATTCCCTGTACATGGATTGGAAGAATTAATATTATCAAAATGACCATCCTACCAAAGGCAATCTACAGATTCAATGCAATCCCAATAAAAACCCCAATGACATATTTTAAAGAGATGGAACAAAAATTACTGAAATTGATATGGAATAACAAAAGACTTTGTATATCAAAAAGCCTCCTGACCAGAAAGAAAGAAAATGGAGGTATTACAATTTCAAACTTCAAACTATACTACAAAGCCATAATAATTAAAACAGCATGGTATGGGTAGAAAAACAGACAGTCAGACCAATGGAACAGAATTGAGTGCCCTCAGATAAAACCACACATATATAGTCAACTAATCTTCAACAAAGGAGTGAAAATTTTACCTTGGAACAAAGATAACCTCTTCAATAAATGGTGCTGGGAAAATTGGACTAAGACTGCAAAAAAAATGAACCAAGAAAACTCCCTTACTCCATGTACAAAAATCAACTCAAAATGAATAAGAGACTTACAGGTCAGACCTGAAACCATAGCATACATAGAGGAAAACTTGGGCAAAACTCTCCATGAACTACAGTTCACAAATTCCTTTCTGAAAACATCTACAGATGGCAAAAAAAAAAAAAAAAATGAAGGAAAACATAAACAGATGGGACTACATCAAACTAAAAAGCTTCTGTACAACAAAAGAGACAACAGAAAAAACTAAAAGATGCCCAACTGAATGGGAAAAAATTTTTGTCCTCCACATGAGTGACAAGGGTTTAATAATGAAGAACCACAAGGAACTCACACAACTAAACAAAAGCAAAACAAAAAGCCCAATCAAAAAATGGGGAGAACTAAAAAGACACTTCTCCAAAGAGAAAATACAAATGGCCAACAGGTACATGAAAAATTGCTCAATGTCACTAGTAATAAGGGAAATGCAAATGAAAACCATAATGAGATATCACCTTACACCAGTAAGAATAGCCCACATCCAAAGAATGGACAAGAATTGCTGGTGAGGATGTGGAGAGAAAGGAACACTACTACACTGCTGGTGGGAATGTAAACTAGTACAACCACTATGGAAAGCTGTGTGGAGGACTCTCAAGTTAATGAAAATGGAACTACCATTTGACCCAGCCAATTGCTCTCTTGGGAATCTACCCAAAAGAGACCTCAATGTGGTACAAAGGGACACCTGTGCTCGTATGTTTACTGCAGCACAATTTATAATTGCAAGGTCATGGAAGCAACATAAATGCCCCAAAACAGATGACTGGATGGAAAAAATGTGGTATAGATACATGATGGAATATTACTCATCAATTAAAAATGACAAATTCGATGATTTTATAGCAACATGGATGTACTTAGAAGAAATCATATTAGCAGAAACAAGTCATTTAAAAAAGACAGAAAACAAATGGTTTCACTAATACATGGGATATAGCAAAAAAATAAACAAAAGCCTTAAGGAAAAAAAGCTAAGCACCAAACTGAAGTGCACTACTTTGAGCAGGAGGGAAAGGGGGGAAAGGGAAGATTGGGGAGGGGGGTAAATACCTGTGATTAAAATGCTGTGAAATAAATAAATAAATAAATAGATAAATGAATGAATGAATGAATGAATGAATGAATGAATAAATAAGCAAAAAGAAAGTGGCACATATCTTTCTCATTTCTTTATTCAACGTTCAACTGTGTGCATTTATATCTTTGGGCAAAATGTGAAGAGGTAGGCAATTTCTTCCCCACAAACTCACCCTGAGTGCTGCTCACCTCTCAAAACTAAGTAGCTCCTGGGAGGTATATACTCTCAGAGACAAAGTGGATCCACCTGCTACGCTTGAGTTTTGTCAGCCATCTGGCAGCTGAAGAACATCTGTGAGTCAGCTGTGGGACTGATGGGGAATTTTTCTGTGGGTTAAAGTTTTTCAAAATGTAGGGTAGATGATTTTGCATATTCACTGTAGAGATCCTGATTTCCAGGAAGTGAGAAGAAAGGGTACCTGAGAAAACAATAGAATAAGGAATAGATAAGCAAATAAAGAAAAAGACCAAGCACATTATGCCCAAAATTATGACATGTTCAAGAGAAAGGCAATCACAGCAAACACAACAAGAATTAAAGGGACCAGAAGATCAGCAGTGAATGAGGGAAACATAGGCAGTAAGCCAGGTTTTGGGAGTTTTGTTTTTTCAATTCCCTGACGATAGCCATCAGTGTGTTTTTAAACAGAGACAGGCAATGTTCTTTTTCCAGCTCTACAGGCCTGTAGTTCTCAGAACTTCACACAAAATTGACTCGAAACATTCAATTTAAAAGACAAATAAGAAAGCTTTGCACTACAAATTCAAAGATCAACCAAAAGGGGCATCTTGTCATTTTCAAATACATAAAGTCTTCTAAATTTGAGGGCAATGGGTGACTATACTTAGGTGACTTTACGTCTTTCATTGCAAGACTATATGTTAAAATGCTTGATTTTCTAATATTTTTCCCAGGAAAATAAGATGAGTGCAGTCAGTGGGAAAGCATTGTCAAGGTTTTTTTTTTTGTTGTTTTTTTTTTTTAAAGTAGAATGCTGCTTTTAATCCTTTGGATGCTTATAAGAAAGTACAAAAATTCATTTTGCAGACATGCTTTTATCTGTTTGCAATTGAAATTGAAAATTGCAGTGAGCTACTTAAAAGGAACCCCATTGAATGGAAGTTGTTACATAAAAGAACTACTTTCAAAAGTGCCATTGTATAATTTAGGACTACCACCAGCCTTTAGCCTTGTAGATAGTATACATAGAATCAGAGGCCAATATACACTAAGGATACTTAAGAATATATTTACTGAGCAGCAATTACAGGCAGAGACTGGGCTTGTTACTATGAGTGAAAAGAAGAATATAAACACTGTCCCTGATCCCAAGACATTTAAAATTGAATTGCTTTACTGGCAGTACAATATATCATCATAGTTGCTTTATTTAGGAAGTACTGAAAAACTGAAATGAAGAAAGGATAATGATTCATTGCTCACCATTTAGAAAGGTTCTGTGGCATGTTTTGATATCAAGTGCTTCTGATGAACAGAATATGGATCTGCATCATCAAATTCATTCCATGACTTTGCAGATCCCAAGTTTGATTTAAAATAGGCCTATCTCACTCATATTCATTCTGTTTGTAAGAGTGGTCTCCAAGGAAACAGACCAATAAAGGAGCTGATGGATGGATTTCTAAGAACTGGTTTACACAATTGTGTGGGAATTGGCTAGTGTGAATTGTATGGCAAATCAGTTGTCTATAGGAAGTTTCTCTGTTGCAGTACTGAAGCAAAATTCTGAGTTTAAGAAACTTTTTTTTCACTTTTATTGCCTTCAACTGATTGTTTGAGGCCCACCTATACTATGGAGAGCAAAGTGCTTTATTTAAGGTTAACCAATTCTAAATAACAATCACAGCTAAAACAAAACTTCGCAACAACACATATAGTAGTATTTTATCAAAGAACTGGCAAAAGACTAACCACTATATCCTAACCAAATTGATGATAAAATTAACCATCACAGTAAATCATTTAACAAGAGTCTATTCCAGTGTTTAATTTTTTATAGAGACAGAAACTCCTTCAAAACTTATATTCAATTGTGATTCTGAATTAGAAGTAAAATGGATATATCTATTATAGTTTTCATTTAATCTAGTATAATAAAAAGGGCACATTTAATAAATCCATCACCTTTTATATTTTAAACTAATATTGACTAAGCTTAAGGTAATAAGTCATTTATATCTTGATAAGGCATGAAAAATAATAAATCTGGATATATATAAAATAAGTATAGGGCAAGAATAACAATTAATTACAGATATAAAACATTACATATACATATTCAGATAGTTATTTATAATAAAATTGTACCAATTATCCTAAACTTACTCCTAAGATATTTAAGAAAAAAATGGAAAGTCACCTGATATTTTTTCTTGAATCAATGCTTCTTAAAGTATGACTTTCATTTAGCCAAGAAATCAAAACTGAATTTTATTTCCATATTAATTATAAAAAATTTTCCCTGTCTAAGTACCCATGTTTAATAGAAATCACCTGAAAAACACAGTCTAAGCTTAAATTTATCATAGAAAAATAATTACAAAAAATTCCAAAAAAACCAGTTTTATTACATACAGATACATGTATAGCAATATATATATATTGACAATATGTACATATATTTAGGTATGCACATATAAATGAAAAATGGGTTCATATATTTTAAAACTATTAAGAACATTCATGTAAGCTGGACACAGTGGTGCGTGCCTTTAAACACAACCTAGAGTTCAGGTAAAACTAGGAATCAGTTGAGTCCACAGGTTCAAGACCTGCTTGGGGCAACATAGTGAGACCTAGTCTCAAAAAATAGCTGGGTGTGGTGGTGCGTGCCTGTAATCCCAGCTACCTTGGAAGCTGAGGCTGGGGATTGCTTGAGTCCATGGTACCCTGCCCAATGTGAGTCTGTGGTTCCATAAGCAAAATTGCAAGACCTAGTCTAAAAAAAAGAGCATTCATGTAAAGCCAATTTGTCTTTATATGACTTGAAACATAATCTATATTTGAAGGAGAGTTTAATATCATTTGGGAAAATAAAAATCAATGATAAACATTTATGTTTATTTATTACTATTCAAATAATAGTAGAATAAATATTTGCTGACAAATGTATTTATCCTGTCTGTATAATATTCACTTTCAACATGCATATTACTTATATATACACAAGTATGGGAAAAATTTAAATTTTTGTTACATTTGATATAATTTTAGAAAAGCAAGTTTCAAAGTTTTAGAACTATTAATAGAAAAGAATAGCTAAAATCATAATTACTTAAAACTTTTATAAAATATGCACTAATAGAAATATGTTAATTTATTAGAATTAAAGTTTCTCATTCTATTTTTGTTAAAAATTAGCTTTTAAAGCTACTCATGGTTCTTATTGTTCATTGTTTGTTTTTTTTTTTTTTTTTCTGAGAGAGAATAACATAACATCAGTGGTGTGTCTTAATTTATAAAGCCTAATGTGATGAGGAAATAAAACCTAGTTATCATGAAAAGACCTTTCATTTTCTATTGAGATGTCTTTATTTTTGAAACTGCTATTTGCTTGTTAAAGTAAAACATGGCTTATAGGAAAGAAAACATGGACTTTCAGTTTAACTAACATGGAAATATCCAACATTAAAAGGTGAAATATAAAATTAATGAAATTCTGCTGTCTAAATATTTTACTGACTATGGAAATAATCATAATAGGAATACTGAAGGACATCAATCCATGAAACAAATAAAGATAAATGAGTTTTTATAAATTTTGAATTATTTTTTGCTAGAGAATTTAAAGTGTGATGAAATGTGATGATTTCAGTTGAAACAATTCAACACAATTCTCTGGTTTTAAATATATTTTGCAGGAGATAAAAAATAAATAACCACTGTATAGGAATGCGTACTGATAATTATAAAGTAGTACTATATAGTATGTGAAAAAGATATAGTGGGAAGTAAAATTTGAACCATTTGAAAAGTAATATATTTGTCATTATATTTTAAGAAATTAAGAAAGCATATAGAAAGCCACAGAAAATGCCAATGTTTTGATATAATTACAAAATATAGGATATACAGTTCTACAAAATACACATTTGTTATATTTCAATTATAACAGTATAATCTGCAACTCAACACTCTTCATCTTTCTGCAAACTTTGTTTTTCATTTTTCTTTATTTTACTCTGAAAATCTTAAATTATACAATTTAAAATGGAGCATTTGCTTTTAAATTAAAATGTTTTAATTGGTACTTCAAATTTATGACCGCCTTTAATTAAAATATATATTTGTGTAACATAATACATATACCAAGGGCTGTGCCAGATTTACACCAAAATTCAGAGTAGCTAAATTTAAAAGTATTTGTTAGCATGCAGACACACTATTGAAAAACAATAATTTCTTTTTAAAAATTTTAGTTATTTCTACAACTACAACTACAACTACAACTACATTTACATATTACAGTAAACAATATTCACTTCAAAATAATGTTCTTTCTTTAACTACATCTATATACTGTCTACTTAACTTTTGACCTCAATATTTTTTAAATATTAATATAATAAAAAGTATGAAGAAATATAAAAGAAAAAATAAAACAAACTTTATAGTCAAGTAATACAGAGAAAATGGCAAAAAAAAAAGAAAGAAAAAGAAGGAAGGAGAGGAAGGAAACAAACTGAAGGAAGAAGCAGACTGAAGGAAGATGAAAAGAAAGGGGAAGAAGGACGAGAAAAAAGAAAAATGACATAGAAACAAACTTCAAAAGGATATGATTTCAGCTCCAAACTACTGTTTTTGAGATCTAAATGAAATACAAATCGCATTACAAATCATTGAACTCCTAACTATTGAGGTGCAGTAACTTGCATTATTATCTGGCTAGCTTTGCTCAGCTTCTCTGTGCCAAAAAAACTGTTAACTTTGCCTAAAAGTGCTCATTTGCTATCTATTCAGAGATGACAATTACCTGTCTCCTCCTCTTTCATAGACATTTAATCTCTAAACTGAAAGTGTTGTCAGCCAAATTTATATATATCCTCATTTTAGGCAGGGACATCAAATTCAGAGAATATGTCAAGGAGTGTGTATGCCAGCAAACCAAGTCTATGACAAGGAAAGTAAATAACATAGGAAAGAGCCCAACAGCTAACAAAGTCAGATAATGACTGCCAAGTGATGGCTGCTTGATCAAATACAATGGGCCTGGTTCCAAAGACCAGGTTAAAATTAAATGATTAACCCACAGAGTTGGAAGAGAATCCCAGTGACCTAGAGGGATCCCCACAGATCAAAGCAGCTGCTGCTTCTGCCATAAACCTTGAGGCCAGCAACACAGCCTGAAGTCACTTCTATTTCCTCAGCTTCTAATTAACACTATGAAATACATATTTTAGTACCATGTCCCATCAAAACATAGACTTAACTGGTATCTTTATTTCCAGAGTGTTATCATAAATATGGTCCAGAATTTTTCAGTATGATGCCCTCAGTAGCCTAAATCTTTCCCCCATGTAAAGGAAAGTTGACATCAGTACATTTCTGGCCATCTTTTCCACAAAGTAAGACCAGCTTCAATCTGGGATCTTTTCGAGAACCTATCCCCTTCCTTTGGAAACAAGCACCTTTGCTCCAAACTCTCTAATTTTGTGACATTCTGGAAGGGATGGTATCCTTGACCTTATGCCCCATTTCCTTTTTCAATTTTGACTGTTCTGAGGGTTCCATCTAATGCTGCTTTAAGGAAGACTCTTTTCTAATCTGTACAATAATATATACTTTTATAGTACTAAGCAATTTTCAAAAGTGTTATTTTCTTAATGTCTCATTTGAGCTTCAAATTTTGTCCTGCTATAAGCTGGGGAGTGGTTATTGCACTCTTGATACAAAGGAAGATGATTCAAAGTATTAACTTTATTTCCTCACAGGTACATAGTTAAAAATAGACAAATGATTCGAAGTACCAACCAGTAGTCACACCAGTACACTTGCCCTCTTTTCCTTTACCTGATTGTTTTGTGTATTTCAAGTATCATACTCTCAAGAATGTAAGTGAAAAGGCACTGCATCTTCTTATGTCACTTAAATTAGCAAGACACATGTATGATCAATAATCTTCAGACTGTCTAAATTTTCTTAAATTACAATAATGCAGTTGGAATACTCATTTCTCAAGTTTTAAATATAAAATTTAAGCTCAAGTCACTTAAGTGAATTTAACTAAAAGAAACCATTATCAGTGTCAGAGAAACAGACTATATTTTTATTAAAAAGTAATACTTCAATAAAACATATAGATCAATATCTTGACTAAAAAAATCTTATTTTTTTTTCATTCAGCAAGCATTTACCTAGCACCTACTAGTTTGCACATATAGTCAAGGCCATGATGATAGAATTATAAAGGATTCTACAAAGATCAAGTCCTAATCTCTACCCTTGATGAGCATAGACTAGTTTGAATTTTGTGAAAACAGCTAAAATAGAATTACTGCATATTACATACCTGCTACACAGAACACTTTGCAGATACTAGTTTATCATACAGATAAAAAATCTGAGTACCTAAAATTAAATAAGTCCAAAATCCCAGTGAGGGTAAGTCAAAATGGATTCAAATAAAGATATATTTATAGCAAAATGAAACAGCACAACCTGGTGAAGTACACCTTACAGGTCCCATGTCCAAGTTATTTGCTTCTTCAGTATTTTTAAGTTAATTTCCTATCTAATGAATCCAAAAGTCAAAATAATTCTCAAAATAAACAAGTGAAAATCACCAAACTATAGGAATAAGAAACAGTTTCCAAAATATACCTCTACTGGTGCTAATTTTTCTGACAATCTAAGAGCAAAACAATCTAAAGTGATACAAGAGAAAAATGGAAAATATTCATATTCCAACATTTGAATTTCATGCATTAAGTGGACTATTATGTCAAGGATTATAAAAAAGACTGGGGAAAACAGCAGTGCAAGAAAAGAAGTAAGGTAGAAAGGACAGTCAAGCATCACCATCTGCAGGTGCTTATATCTCATTATCACAACACAATACCCTTGTCATGACAACATCAGTAGTTATGTCGTTTCCACATGGAAACCACCAAAAGTATGTCCAGACCCCATTAATCAGTAAGAACATCTGCACTTATTGTTCATGCAACAAAAAATGATTTGACAGCCAAACGTGCCAGAATAAGATTTTGTGAAATATAAAAAAAATATAGTGATAATTCACATTATAATTGTGATCAAAAAATCCTGCTTGCATGATTTACTTTTTTATATAAATTAAAAAAAATATGTCTCTCGAGGAAAGCAAATTATTTTTCTTGTCATGCAATGCCATGGCTGTTAATATTTTAGTGGTCTATGCTTGTCAATAAATCAACCCTAAAGTAAATTTTTTAAGTTCCTATAAAATGTCTTCATTTGCTTATAAATGTATAACCATTCTGAATTGACCAAGAATAGAAGCAATCTTTATGGACTGATCCTTTCTCTCATGAATGTATTTAATGTACAGTTATTCACATAATAATTCCCTCTAAAATAAAATACAGAACTTAGATTAGCAATGCATATGTATCAGATGAATGAAGAAATACCCATGTAGAAATGAGTTAAAACAGTTGAAACAAAGTCTTGCAATGATTAAAACTTCTAACAAAGTGGGTATGGAGGAAACTTACCTGAACAAAATAAAGGCAATATATGACAATCCCAAATTGTGCTCAACAGGGAAATGCTGAAAGCTTTCTTCTCAGATCAATAACAAAACATGAATGCTCACTCTTAATACTTTTTTAACAGTGTATTGAAAGTTCTAGTGAGTGATTAAGTCATAAATGGAAATAAAAGGCATCCAAATGACATAATACTATGTATCTAAAAATTCTATATAATAGAATTATATAAAAGCAGTAAGTTTGATACAAAAATCAGTGTAATCAGTTGTATATTTATTAAGGAACCACAGAAAGAAGAATTTTAAAAAAAGTATCATTTACAATAGCATCAAAAGAATACAATACTTAAGAATTAATCTAATCAAGGTCATAAAAGAAATGTGTACTGAAAAGAGACATTATGAAAGAAATTAAAAAGGTTGTAGATAGGGGAAAGTGTCCATAAATCAGAAAATTTACTATTATTAAAATATGAAATAATATTTATACTATAAGACATTTTATAGATGCGATGCAATATCTATCCAAATTTCAAATACAGTTTTTCATAAATTGAAAAGTAACTTGAAAGCATTACAAATATATGTCAGATTTCCAACAGACAATGGAATCTTAAGTAAAAACAAAGCTGGAGACCTCATATTATTTAATTTTAAACTATATTCCAAAGCTATAGTAATGTAAAGGACTTGGGCATTGACAATGGAAGAGACAGAAATAAACCATGTGTATATAGTCAATTAAATATGACAGGAGAAAAAAATGTGTATATAGTCAATTAAATATGACAGGAGAAAAGAATGTATAACAGAAAAATAAATGGTGATCTAAAAAGATAATCACAATCAAAAGAGTGAAATTGGATTACTAATTCAACCACCTTTTGATAGATAAGGGAGAAAAAAATCCAATGAATTAATCACTACTAAACAAATATGTCATTATGTGTCTGTGTAAGAGAAAGGGAAATTTATTTTGCATTCTTAATTTATTGACATCATTCTCTTAGTTAATTGCATTTTTTCAAAGATAATTTTTAGGAACAGATTTGGTAGTGTTCCTTATACCCAATATTCATCAAAAAAAGTTCCTTATGAATTATTCTAAATTTTCTTGGATCTGAGCATGAACCAGGTACATATTTATTTTTTCAAACTAGGTTCAGTTCAAAAAGAACCATGAACCCAAAGCCAGAGAAACTTTGAGAGAGCAACATTCATCATTTTGGTTATGAACATCACTCTGTAAATAAATGTGAGAAATAAACACAGTACTTAAGTTACTTTATTTCGCTCTGTCTCTCTACATAGCATGAAGCCTTCGCTCAAAAGGCACTATCAAATTATTTGAAAAAATAAGTCAAGATTATGTGAGGTGCATCACCCCTGCTGAAGTAGAGTTTTCATTGCACAGATCTATGTGTTTGAGTTTTCAGTTTAGTTTTGTTTAGTTTCATTCTCACTCTTGAATTCCCTCTGCTAAAAGAGAGATGACATGCTAAAGGAATCTTCAAAATACTTGGGTAAAGGGAAGACTCAGAAAAAAACCCTTTATCTCCTCATTAAAACTACCAATGTGTGAAATTGCAAGCATCATTTTATCAATGAGAAGGTCATTCTCAGCAGCAGTATCTACATTTACTAACTGATTCTTCTTATTAAAAAAAAGAAGAAGAAGAAAAAAAACTTTGAAAAAATGAGAGTGCAATGAAGAGAGCCCAAACCTTGCTTCACAGAACATTTTGCAATTAGAGTTTAGGCAATTGAAGAACACACTACTAGTGTGCTTATAAGATAAAGGCATCAACCAGCAGGCACTTCATTCAAATGAAATCCCTTGAAAGACATCACCCTGCAATCTAACATTAACAGAGTCATAAAAATGATCTCAACCACAAACCTTTTATAATGTCCTGGCTTTACCTTTTTTTTTTTTTTTTCCAAGAAGCTCAAGTACCTGGATAAAAAGCAATGAACTGCAATCCTTAGTATGTCATTAAATTTAATTGAGTTTGTTTGTTTTTTTCTTTACTCATTCAGAGGATGTTTTGTCTTCTGAAAAGGAACAAAATTAAAGTCATATATATGCTTTCTGTAGTGTTCTATGTTTATCTACCTACTATGATTTTAAAGATTGGAATTACCTTGTAAGGTTTCATTGATGAGAATCAAGGCTAATAATCCTCCTATTAGTCTTTGTCCTCAGAGATGTAGGAGGCCACAGTTTAAAAGTAGACTGACAACTAAAGCTCTTACATCAAAATAATGCAGGTTATAGAGTAAAATGCCTAATGGCTTTTATGTTATATATCTATATTATAGGCCTTAAGTGACATATTGTATGAGATGGATTTAGAAAATATTTATAGTATATTCCAACTCAAAACATTCTCAAGGGCAAACCACATATTGGAATACAAAGCCAATCTCAATACATTTATAAAGAATGAAATCATATCAAACATATTTTTAGAACATAAAGATATGAAACTGGAAATCAATAAAATAAAAGAAGAAAGGAAAAAAAAACAAATTTATGAAGAATAACAACATGCTACCAAATAAATACTGGGTCAATGAGGAAATCAAAGGTGAAGTAAAAAAATACTTGAAGCCTAATCAAAATAAGGGCAGGCCTTATAAGGGTGGGTTAGGCCTTATGTGGGTTAGAGCAAAATCAGTACTAAGTAGATAATTTACAGTAATAAAGATCTAAGGAAACAAGAAGAATCACAAATAAAATCAAGCTTTATCTAAGAAATTAGAATAAAAACTGAAAGTCAGCAAACTGAGTAAATAATAGAAATTATGAATGAAGCAGTGATCAAAAGAGCAATGAAACCTAGAGGTGGTTCTATGAGAAGATTAGCAAATTAGGTAAACTTTTGGTCAGACTCACCAAGAAAAGAAAGAAAAACACAAATAAATAAAGTCAGTAATGAGAAAGTACGGTACAAAAGAGGAACAGAAATATATAGAATCGTAAGAGTTTTATGAAAATTAGATGGCAACACACCAACAGTCTATGAGAAATGGAAAATGTCTTAGAAAACATAAAACCTTTGACTCAGGAAGGAATATAAAATCTGACTCATCACAATAAGGACATTGAAATAGTAATCAAAGCCTCTCCTAAAATAAAAGCCTGGGACAGGATAGACTTACCAGTGGATTCTAGCAAATTTTCAAGGAAGAATTAATGCCTACTATAAATACATGAGCTAATCAGACTTTCCTTTCCACCACTAACCTTCTGGCTACCCTCTGTGACCAACTTGGGAGTGTGGGAACTGCATCTGAGTACCAGTAAGTGTGTACACTTGAGCCTGTAAACAGGGATAAGGGTAGCAGGTTCAGTAGAGGCATTACTGCTGCTGCTGCAACCAGCACTATAAGAGGCAAGAAAGAAGGTAAAGATTTGGGGGGTGGGGGGTTTGTTAGGAAACTTAGTTGCCTGCCTGTCTCCCAGTCTCCCTGCCTGGTCTGTAGTATCTGCCTTTTTGCATGACAGCCTCCTTGCCTGGCATGCCTATGTGCCTGTTTTCCTGAGAGTGGTAAAGTCTGCAAACTGCACCAGTGGCTCCAGCAATCTATCTATCTGCTGGATCAATATTAAATCTGCCTTGTATGTGTTTGCCATACATCTACTACCTACTCAAACCCTTCCATAAATTAGAAAAGTATGGAAGACTTCCAAGTACATTCTATGAAGTCAATGTTACTGATTTCAAGACAAGAGAAGGACATCACACAAAAAAAGAAAACTATGAAAAATATCTCTGATAAACATAGATGTAAAAACTCTTAACCCAATCTTGGCAAATCAAACCTTGCAAAACATGAAGAAATTCATGTACCATGATCAAGTGGAATTTATTTCAGGATGTTACAATGGTTCAATATATGCAAAGAAATAAATTTGATTCACCATATCAACAAAAGGACACAAATCATATAGTCATCTCAATAGGTACAAAGAAAGCATTTGGCAAGATTTTCTTCCCTTTATGATCAAAATGGGTATAGAAGAAATGTACCTTAACAAGATGGGTTAGAAGAAATGTACCTGAACACAATAAAAGCATTGTACTACAAATTCATAGCCAAGATCACACTCAAAGATGAACAGCTAAAAGTTTTTCCTCTAAGATCAGAAATAAGAGTCTCTACTCTCATGATTGCTATTCAATATTTTGCTGTGTTGGAAGTTCAAAAGCAATTAGACGGAAGAATATTAAAAAGATATCCAAATCAGAATGGAAGAAGTGAAATTATTGACATCAGCAGGCAACATGATTATATAAATACATATCTTAAGTTCTTTTTATAAATTGACAAACTTGTAAAAATCATTTTGCAGTCCACACCAATTGATTATTCATCTACCCACCCACCCATCCATCCATCCATCCATCCATCCATCCATCCATCCATCCATCCATCCATCCATTCATTCATCCACCCATCCATTTCACTATCCATTAAACCTTAGTGCCAGCAGCAGTGATGTCTATCTTAGTACTTAACATACTTTGTATGTGAAATTTACAGTGAAAATCTAGTGACACAATAGAGTTTAGGGAGATTTTTAAAAAGTGAGATCCCTAAGAAAGTGAATATGAATATATTCTAGAAATCATGGGGAAAATTGACGAAAGTGATAGGTGAAAATATACAGATTTATTGTCTTATAAACTGACCAAATGAGTGAAATACAAATGCATTTAATGGCTTTTATTTGCTCACTGAATTATGGAATAAGGTCATCAACTGAAAGCAATATGGAAGTGGGAACTCTGAACAGTGAAGACAAAGCATGCAAAAGCTTTGTGATGAGTGGAAGATTGGTTTTTCTGTAGGAAAATAATGGGAGCTTTTGGGTAACCTTAAGTATCCATGTGAATGTTCATCGGTATAAATTCTTGATTGTCCACCTTTCTAGTTGTGTGATTTTCTGTAGCAATTATTTGTTAATGGGCAACTGATTGTAGCAGGTTTAAGTTTTGTCAAGTAGTGCAATAAGAGCTGAGAATATATAACAATAATCTATAAGGGATCTAGACTAGATTGGAAAAGATGAGAATAAAGACAATAAAGGCTGGGCTTAGTGATAGTGTAATATCATTATTTTAATCATTGTTTACAAATTTACACTATTGCAATATCCCTCTACCATGGAAAGTATTAAATAATGTAAAATGCATTTTCATCATATTTCTACTATATCAAGTATGGTATTGTTTTTCACACTTTTTGAAGAATAATATTGAAATAATTTGGGTAAGAACTCAGTTCTCTATTCACACATTAGAGGATTTGGAGACTATACAACTACATGAATATGTGTGGGTGGGGTTTTTCACTTGACACAATCTGCATGCCTCAGCATATGTTCCTGTCTGATACCCAAGGTTATAACAGCTGGCCAAGCTAGAATATTTATGAAACCATACATTTAACAATGTAATAAGTATCTCCAAATTACTTGAACATAAAGCTGACAAATACCTATGATGAAGTTCCATGTAGATGCATCTTTATTACACTGAAAGTTTCAAAATGTTCCCTAAGCAACTCCACAAAAAAAATGAAGCTAGTGACCTGAAAATTACTTTATGTATTTTTAGATAAAAATTAACTCAGTGATATTTATTCTTGTGCATTGAACTCATTCTTGAATTTAAACTTTTATTTATTTAGTAACAACTAAATAATCTTGTAAATCATAATAAAAAAATCACCCAAATTATAAAGGGATAGACATCAATGGAAAGGGAGCACTAAGCTACTTCAATATCTTAAAAAGTGAATATCCTTAAATTTAAAAGAATCTGTATATTAATAGTTCATTACTGACTCCTTACAAAATTTTACATTTTTATTTTATAATATAGGCTTTCCATCAACACTATACTTACAGTCACTTATGAAAAAATACATTGCTGGTTATTTTTTAAAAAATGTTTCATGGTAATAAAAAACTGCAATATGAAAATGGAATGTTCAGCAGATTTTTTATTACTGTAATTTTGGAAATTTGTCTCAAAAGCACTGAAGTCCTAAATACAATTATATTTCACAATATTGGTTACACTGATACCCATATATTATTTACTTTATTAATGCTAGAAATTAAAAAAATCTCCCTACACTTAAATCAAATTCCTGTGACCACAAATATAATTGGTTTGATATGATACAATAAACCTGCAGAATTTTTTTATAGTGAAATACTCTCTTTTCATAAAAATTCTTGAATTTGCTATGAAAATGGATCTGTATTTTTTAAACATCAAGCATCTCATTTTTAACAGGTTTTATATATATATAATGAATGTAAACTCAAAGATTATCTTTAAATATTGTTCATTTCAGACAGCTAGATCTCCATAATGCAAAGAATCAATATAGAGAGCAATTTACCACTTGGAAAAGTGTGGCCTTTCTTTTTCTATATGTTACATAGATTTAAAATGTTGAAGTAAGAAAAAAATTACAGAGTTTTGTAAAATAGAGAAAAATCATAAAACAAGTTGGAGAAAAGTCTATATATATGACACGATTCAAAATTAGTCTCATACAGGAATAAATTGTTGATATTTTAGCAATAGCTTTATTTTCAATTATAAGTGCAATTATTTCAATTTATTTCAATTTTAAGTACTTCATTTGTTATAAGTAATGTATATAGTACAGAACAATTTTAAAAAACAAATTTAATAATGTTTATTCACTAAAATTAGAAAGTATAACTTGTACTTTAAGTGTAAGTATAAAGTATAATTTATTAAACTTACACTTGAAAGTTCAGTAAAATGGTGCAGAATGGATATACCAGACTCACTTCCTCCATATAAATACAATGGAACTACAACCAATCAATGATCTCTGAAAGATAAAGTGACAATTATACCAAATATCAGTAGTAATGATATGGTAGAAAAGAGAAGGAAAAAATACAACTGAACTGTATTTAGAGAGATAAAGAGACAGTAACCCCCTTTTCCACCCCCCGCAAAAAAAAAAAAAATAGGGCATTTTGTTCATTTAAGAGCTCATGCCCACATCAGAAAAGTTTAAAACTGGGCACTACTTTTAAAGAACAGTTTAAAAAATATTACACAGAGTGCAGGAGAGAAGGTCTACTACTGGAGAACTATTGTATCAAGTATGCAGTGTGATTATTATTATTACTAACTTGAGAGCAACACTCCTAAACTAGAATAGTTGGAGGCAGAACTGACAAAGAGAGTCAGGTTGGATCACCTGTATCTCCTCATAGATGAGATGCAGCCTGAGGCTGTGATATGTGAAACACCGGTCTGACACCCAGTCAAGGCCAAGAGCAAGACAGTTCTCGTTAATCATAAACAACTAGATCTTTATAACAAGATCAAGTGCACAGGATGCAAGATCAGGTGCACACTTCCTAATCTAAAAGGCAAAGAGACTAATTCATGGTTTGTGGTCCTATCTCAGCTTTAGTCAATTCTGCATCTAGTGTTCAGCCATAGCCTAGAAGGTGGGGCTACCAAGTGGCTGTATATAGGAAATTTTGGCCAAGTGGTTAACATAGGGGATGGGATAATATGGATCCTTGTTATGCAACTTGGGTACCTACAGCAATGTAAAAATCTTGAACCCTTGATAGTTCACTGGTGATAAACTTTCCTTGCTCTATTGCCTTGCTTCCTTCTTACTTTTAAATGCAATTATAATCCTATTACCCTCTGCTGATACCTTAACTATCTGAATAGATGCAGTTATCAGACACAATAGACACCTAATAAAATCAATTGATTAAGACAGGGAAATGAAGTTTGCTATTACAACTCATATGAAAAAAGAGAAAGAAAATATCACAAATATTTGTGATATGGGGGGGAATAAACGAGCAGAACTGTAGAATATGCCTCGGGGGATTTTAAAGTAACTTTCTGAATTCAAAACCAACATGGATGATGTACAACAGTAACAAAACAAAGACAGAAAATATGAGACTCATAGTTAGAACTAGTAGATTTTTAAAAATACTACCTAAATTAAAAAATATAGCAGTACCATAAGAACACAAGTAATGAAGAGAAACAGTGAGCTCCAGAAAACATTGAAAAAAAAAAAAACAAAGAGAAAAGTGAAAAGAAATAGCAATTTAAAATTTATTATAACAGCATAAGAACTCTGGGATTATGTAAAGAGAAAGGGGCATCTTTAAAGGAAAATAGTAAGAAAAAAGACAGAAGATTTATTTAAAGAAGTTAATGAATACCATCTGAATCTGGAAAATTTAGCAGAAGCATCCTGATTCAAGAGGCCCACAGAGTTTCAACTAAAATAACATCAGAAAAGCATACCCAAAGACACAGTTTAATTCAACTGTTTACTGCTAATAACACGAGCAGAATATTAAAAGCATTAGGAGAAACTGGAGAAATCTATACCGAAACATCTGCCTGGCTGTCCACAGACTTTTCAATGAGAACCTTACAGGTAAGAAGGGAAAGACAAGAAATATAATAAGTACTCATAAAAAAAAAAGACTTCTATACAATACTTTATCCTGTACAATTATCACTGAAGACAAAAGGATGTATAAGAAGCTTCATGGAAAATCAAAAATTAATAGCACACAAAACTCGACATGAAAGAAGTACATGTTATAAAGGAGTAAGTAAACAAGTCTAGAGATAACAGAAAGATTAGTGAATATAAAGCAGGATAGTAAACAGGTGGCCCATCAGGATGTGACATCAGACTGTCAAATAGAATGAAAAAATAATCAGTCAGGTACTAGTCTCAGTAGAACCTTCCAACAAGAATCTCCAACAAGTATTGCAGAACATGTGAAGAAAGGTTCACCCTTTAAACTGTTGGTGGGAATATAAATTGGATTTTCTGTTGGGAGCAATGCAGTGTACAAAGAAAGGATGGAGGAGATAGCCTAGCTATGGCAACTAAAGATCCTCTGGAAGTAATGAACCAGAAGATGATTTATTAAGCAAAGAAAGGGGCATTTATAAAGAACAGAGCACAATTCACAATGAATTTCAAAGGGAGGCAAAATGGTGAGGTGTAATAAAATTGGCTAACAGGTTAACTTTATCGGTTTTTGTGAGGTAATTGGGGGCAGGGGGATCACTCACAATTTGTTTTTTATCTCTTTAAGGAAAGTTTTTTTAGGTAAACACTAGAGGTATGGTGATGCTTGTCACTCTTTGAGGTATTCATGCTCATCCTGTCTCTAGTTTTTCCAGGACAGATAAGTTAGTAAAATGAGGTGTTCCTATTTCACAGCATGAGCCCAGTCTGGTGATAACGCCCAAAAATTTGCTAAAAATTCAAATTTACAAATTCATAAAAACTGAACATGGCAACACCATAGTACACAGGAATCCCACTTTTGAGCATCTATCCAAATAACACAAAAAAATCTGTATTACCCAACATGTTCATTGCAGTGCTATTTACAATAGCTAGGACATGGAAAAGTCTAAATGCTTGCTAATAGAAGACTGGATCAAGATTTGCTATACTCACACAATGGACTATTATTTAGTCTTTTGGGCAACATTTTTTCTCCCCTGAAATATACAATTTAAATATCCTCCTACCTGGTCTCCTTGCTCCTCACTCTTATCTCCATGCAGTCTATTTTCTTTAAAGTAATGCCTAAGATCATGTCAGTTTTTTGTTGTTGTTGTTTGTTTAAAATCCTCTACTCATTTTCTATCTCATTTGGACTACAATTACAAGTCTTTCTGTGATAATTTTCTATGTCAACTTAGCCAAATCACAGGGCACCAGATATTTGGCTAAACATTATTTCTGTGTGTGACTGTGTGGATGCTTATAGATAAAATTAGGATCTAAATCAGTCCACCTCAGTATAGTGATTTGCCTTTCACAATCCACTGAGGGCTTGAATAGAACAAAAATGATATAAAGAGAAAGAAATTGACCCTTCCTGCCTGATTGTTTGAGCTAGTACATCGATATTTGGTTGCCTGTCACTCATGGTACTCCAGCCTTCACATTCAGATTGGGATCTTTATCATTGACTGCCTAGTTCTCGGGTCCTCAGAAACTTACAAATGTGACATTCTGATTTTATATTTACTTATTCATTACTTCTGCCTGATGACTTCTAATTTGTACCCAAATACTTAGGGCTCTTAATTAACGAGCACCTACAGGGACAAAAATACAAATAAGTATCGTCTGGCTAGTTGTTGACTAAAGACAAGTGGTATTCAAGAGCAATCAGAATTATCTTCATTGAAATCAATTGGTATTATGTAAGAAAAACAAATTTAAGCTTTTGTATAAAGTTCAAAATTCTCCCATTCAACAAAAATTCATGTGAGCTTTTCCTAAGAGTTAAGCACCATGCTATGCTGGTAAAATGCTGGTTTTTGATTTTGGAGAGTTCATTTTTTAGTCAATGTTGGTTTATTATGCTGTCTGAAGTAGCTACCAGGACACAAAGTAGTACATTTTATTTTGTAGTAAATTGTACTTAGAATAGTCATATTTTACCTCCTTAATCTTGGATTTCACTATATTCAAATATAAAATTATTAAAAATAATCATGCATTTTTCTTATCTATGACACCTTCTATTTGACTATAACCAAAAATTCTTTTTATTTTTAGACATTTTTAATATTTAAGACTTAAAATATAGCATATATTCTTAAAAATATTTCTTGTTATTCCACTGAAAGAAACAATTACATGGGTTTTTTAAGACTATGAGAATTGCTGGGTAAAATATTTAAAAAGTCATAATTATGAATCATTTTATAAAGAAGGTTATCCAGTGTCATTTCAGCTATCTACTGTCACCTATACTTAGCTCTACAAAGCTTCTGGCTACTGGAGGGAAGTGAAAAGATGTGGTAACTGATAAATAGCAATGATCTAGTAAGTTGAGCGACTGTCTAGTCTTTGGTCTTCTAAACTAACTGCTAATACTCATGTAGACTTATTTCCCTAAGAATATACTCTGGTTTAACAAGTTTATCTAGAGGGAATTACTTTATTCTAAGTATTATTGATAAAATCAGAAATTGTATTTCAAGAGCTTTCCTGAAGTAGGAGAAAATGTTATAATTAAGAAGTAAAAATGAAATGAACCCATATATTACTTCTTAATTACTATGGAGAAAAATAAAGGAGGCATGAAATGCAGAATGAGGTATGTGCTTTTATAAAGATGAAGCTTGGGAAGGTTTACCTGAGGAGGTGGAATTTGAGCCAAGTCTTGAATCAAATGAAGGTGTCTAAAATGCAAGTGTATGGGGAAACAATATTCCACACAGAAAACAGTATGTCAAGGAGGAAATGGCAACTTAGACAGCCCTGTTACAGTAATGCCAGATAGGCCCAATTGGCTTGAATTAAATGACCAGGAAGTGACACAAATATGAGAAGAAAGATCAAAAAGGATCTGATATCATAACAATTTTGTATTTCATTGGTTGTTAGAGGGTTAGGATAAAAACAAGTGTGGCTTTCCAGGAGCGTATTGCTGAGCTATAGTGGTGTCTGTTATCTGTTGGAAAAGGTATGGGTAGATTTTATGACTATTCGGAATTATTTTACATCTCAGATCTCTTTCAGAGATTACTTAAGTAGAACAGGGAGCATGTGCTGCTGATTAGAATGCGGCTAATGAGAGAGAGGATCAAAGATGACAGGATTTAGGCTTTAGCAATTTGCTAATGTTGATGCAATTTTTGAGATGGAAGTGATCTGACCTGAGGAGGGAGAGAGAAAAAAGGCCTTGGTTTGCAACGGTTTGAAATATGTGTTTGCAATCTAAATAGAGATGTTGAATCAACAGAACTATATTTTTCTTAATTTTTTCTCAGTCGAAGGTATTAATGTGATATCTGAAAGTTCATAATATTAAAGAGTGTGATATAATTATAATTGCAATGTTTATTTACAAGTATATATCTTTATGATAACCTACAAAGCAAAAAATAGAATACCATAAAAAACTTCAGATAGAAGCAATTATTATCACATAAAAGCATTTTTACAAATCCTGCTATAGACATAGCAGTACGCATATTAAATGATAAAACTGTCATGAAGCTGTAATAAGGATGATTATTTTATAAGTATGGCCCAGAGAAGAATCCAAAATTATTTGTGAATTGTTTCAAGTGTGAACTTTAAATAATTAAAATTAAAATGTGTAAAAATTTAGTATTAAATACTTAAATTTCAAGTATTTCACGTAAAACAATAGAGCATTAAAATTCAGTGGGATACAAATATTTTAGAGCTTGTCATAAAAAATTAAGCAAATGGAATATTCATGCAGGCAAAAATAAGAACACTGACTTTACAATATATTCAAGTCAGGGTTTAGAACAGTTTGCACCATCAAAAGATATGGTAAAAAGTGTAATGATTTCTTTAGTGATGGTTAAAAACCATTGAGAAAAAAATAAAGCAGGGTTGTGAATATTACAAAAGTTTAGCCTGAATAGTGATTAGTCATTGTTAGTAAACAAGTAATAGTGCTTGAAATGACTGTAGTGTATTTCAAAATATATATGGATAATTCCATAAATATTTAAAGTTTGATTAATTTAAAGTGATTAAAAGCAGGTATTTCAAGATTATGTGTAATGCTACTGGCAATCAAAATTTACTTTACATATACATGTCAAAGACTAGCTGAGGCAAAATTATGGCCTGAATATTTCAGATGAATTAAATTATTTTGCGAATTTAAAATCAGTTTGCTGAAAAAAAAATAACATTCAAATATATTCATTTAGTCACTGGAGTAAGTTACAGATATTTAAATTTTAAATTTTAAATTTGATTATAATTTAATTTTTCAACACTGGGTCATAAAGTTGTCCTACTTAAAATGATGAAGAAATTGGATGATTTGAATTTTCAATGAAAAACAGTAAAGATGGCTATTTTAAAAAATTTAATAAATCAATTACCCAAATTATTTTCTCTTTTCCTTTTGCTTTCCAAAATTATCATAAAATAAAACTTTTTGTGTTGCATTGTTCTATGAATTTATGAAAAGTGGATATCTATAATCAACAATACAATTAGAAAGTTTCATAAATCCTCCTTAAAATTAATTTCCTTCTACCAATTATAGTTAGCTTCTCCCCTTCTCACCACTTCCCACCCTCTTGTTTGCAAGTTAAGTTGCTGCTTAACTTAGAGCAACCACTGGTCAAATTTCTGTCACTACAGTCATGTCTTTTCAAGACTGGGTCTGTTTTCCTTCTTTATCATATGTATATTTAAATTTCTATATTTTCTTTTGAGATATAGTCTATGATTTTCTTAAATTCGCAATGAAAAACATGTTATGATATTCATCTATTCCATGGAAGCATTTTCTAGGAATGTAGTTATCTAGTGATCTCATTTTACCTGTTTCTTTTTTTAAAAAAAATACACACACCATATTCCTCTTGATCACTTTCTATAAGGGATTATGTTCGTTTGTTGTTTTAAAATTAGAGTAATAATTTTAAAGATGGTCTCACACAAGACTGTGTCTGGGCTTATCACCATTTTGTAAATAAGGGGGGGGGGGCAAAGGAGCTTTTCTCAATAGCTATTTTTCTTTCACAGTCACCCTTGCATACCCTCCCTACTTTGTAAAGGTTGGAGTGAACCTTCCCACCTCAGGTTATGACAGTCCTCATCATGAAAGCATCTCTGATGACCCCTTCAGGGAGACCACAGAAATTTTGCTTTGTTCCCTCCCATAGGCATCCTGCTACTCTCTTAGCTACCTGCAGCCCTTCCAGATTTAAGATCTACGATCTTAAATCTATGATCTAGATTTCTTACCAAATCTATGATCTATGATCTAGTTTTCTTACCCAAAAAAGTATCCTATTTGTTTGTCCTTTAATATTTTGTAAAGTGTTTACACAAAAGGAAGGAAGTTTTTGTCTCCAGCTTCAAATTGAATATACCTGAGGCAGCATTTCTCCCAACTTCCAAAATGTTTCACAAGAATCTGGGGTCTGAAAATTCCAGTCACGAGGTGTGGTTTGGTCAACTTTGGAGACTCAGTTCAGGATTGCAAGATTATTCTTACAAAATAATTTGAGAAGTGGCATGTGGACCAAGTGGCTTGAGTTAAATGATCAATGAAGCCATCAGTAAAATCCAAAGGTTCCTCAGAAGAATATGTAGAAAGTGGAAGAATTTAATGAAATTCCAGCTTCAATGAATAGAATTTTGCAAACAGCAGCATTTTTATTTACTTTTGAATCATATCTACAACATAGTACCTCCATTGCTAATCTGAAAAGTTTAGAGCCTGTCTTCATTTTCTAAGATGTATTTTTCAAAAGCACTTAGATAGCGAATGTTAAAATGCTCTCTCTAAAGTCCAATCTGAAGTATTTTTATCGCAATTAGCTCTCCTATTCATTTACACTATGCAGATGAATGCCAAAATATTCACAGAGCTTTTTAATTAAAAAGTGACTGTAAGTGATATATAATAACCAAGCAGTTGACACACAATAATTGCATCATTATCACTGGTTTTCCCAAGATTTTTACAATAAATGCAAATGCTCCAAGAAGCTTATTTGTAACAGTATATACAAGAAGAGCTGGCTCAAATTAATAGACATCACCACAGCAATCGCTTCCTTTTCAAAGAAATTATGTGGTCTTTTAGTTAATGTGTGTAGAAATCCATAATGATACAAATTCTCTCTCTCTGTGGAACTCAATAATGAATAATAATCAGCTTTTAGAAGACTTCTACAAAGATGTCCTAGAAACATTGAAGTTATTTTCAGAACTGTAAAATTCAATTGTTTCCAAAAGCAGAGTCATAAATATTTCTTTAAACAATTCTGAACAAATCAATATAGCTCCAACACCAACAGATGCAGGAATGCATGTAAATCATCTTGACACATGTATTCACATATGTGTGCACACAGACATTATATACACATATATTATACACATATATGAATGTGAATGCTGATTTTTCTAAAGTAAACACTCAACTATATCTAAATAGTAAATGAGCTCCTAATTGCAGCTCAAACTTTCATAATATCAAAAACTGGGATTTGATAAAGGTGATTATTTTCTATTGTTTTCTTAAACTATATCTAGACATAATTGATTGGCATTTCTTGCAACAGACTGTTTCAATTGTAATCTGTCGCATTAAAGTTTTAATAATTTACCTCCCACATTGAATTAATTTTCATCAACTATTATTTAATCAGGTTGTTAAATGTTTAACAAAGTTCATACGTCTATGCATTTGGTCACAGCAGAGCATTCAGCCTCAAACGGTTTTCCTGCTAATTTTCTAAACTGGTCTTTTGTTTCTTTCTTTATATAAGTCATTTCTAAACTCAACTTTGCCCTTCTCTAGAGAGACATACATTTACTTTGAACATTCTTGCAATTATCCATTTTCACATATCACTCTACCCTCACAAAGTTCCTTTTCTTGTCTGACTATAGCTATTTTTAAGAGATAATTCTTGTCCCAATTCATCTGAAAATGTTCCCTGAACTTCCAACCCTTATGTTATCCCTCTTGAGAGGGAAACATTTCTTTAACACATGATATGTTGTCCTTTATCTTTCCATATGCATTTCTTATTTCTCCCAAGTATGTTAAATAATAAAGAAAATAGACTGAAATATTTATTTCTTTTTGTCACAAAACATTCAGTATACTTGCTTTATTACATGCCTTTCATTGATTTCATTGACTTATTATGAACCTAATTTCTTTGCACATTGCTTAACTGATGATATGATAATAAGTCTTTAACGGGGGCTGTTAGGTTAAAACTGTGGATAAAAGAATGCTCAGGAATCATTTACCTTCATCTTCACCTTTGATTATATGTCTATGCATGAGATTAATCTTAAGCACAATGCAAAACTTTCATAATAATAATAATAAATTTGATGGAAGTTTAAAAAAGAAAATTTGGGATGGAAACTTCACAAGGCTAGAAACCAGAGGTGTGGGGGTAGACAGACATTATTAACATAGTCATTCAATCACCTATAGAAGTGAAAAATCCTTAGGCATGCTATAAAAAATATCCCTAGGTATAGACCAGAGATAGGGATGTGGAGATTGAGAGCCATTAGAGAGTCACAGGTCCTTACAAATTAGCCCAATTGCACCCTAGAAGTGATTGATTCCACAATAGATAACAATTTCACAAAGAAATTAGCCCCTGCTCGCAAAAGGAGCAATTAGTGCAATTCTCACCCTAGAAAATGAAGCTCTCTCCCAAGACATGTGCCTATGCACATGTATCTCTAATAACAAACCCTTTCTTTTAAAAAACAGCATTAGCAGCAGCAGTAGTAGCAACTCTCTGCCCATCTGAATCTATGAAGGTGCCTCTTTTTTCCTTTCTCCTTTTCCTAATAAACTATCCTTTTAAAATGTAGCCTTTGTCTGCCTCTGTCTGTACAAATGTCTTCATCATCTTGGCAAACTCTCCACACACTGCTGCTGGGAGAACTCTGCTGAAACTTTTCTTAGAGGTAACCCAAGGACTCTGCTCACTGAACCCAGTATCTCATCAGAACGACATCAGATAGATGTTATTCCTGGAATGTAATTAAAACTTCCTGTTGCCATTGATGTTAGTTTGAAGATTTAAGATTTAAAAATATTTTCCTAACACTTTAAGAGTGCTTAAGCAAGCATTGTTGGTCATCAGCTAAGATAAGGTTTAGAGTCAAAATGCCATGATTTTCTTACTCATTTGCTTCATGACCATAGCAAATTGCTAAATTTCTCTAGAGAATTTGTCTTAGTCAGCTCAGA
This sequence comes from Uropsilus gracilis, assembly GCA_004024945.1. Lineage (NCBI taxonomy): Eukaryota > Metazoa > Chordata > Mammalia > Eulipotyphla > Talpidae > Uropsilus > Uropsilus gracilis. The sequence continues at coordinate 23,898 of PVHY01000454.1, read as the reverse complement.
CCACTAGAACAAAATACAATAGGAAGGGCAGTTGAAACCAAAGACAAAGAATGTTCCACAGTTCTGTAAACTAGGAAGTCCAAAATCAAAGTGCCAGCAAACTTGAATTCCCTGTGTTGTTACAAGGCAGAAGGAGGGGTACACCAGGACCCCCAAAGCTGCCTGCTCAATATGAGGTCTGCGATCCTCTCCATGAAGACAAAACATACTCTAATGTACGAGAACTTCAATTGAATGAAATTTTAATACAAGTTGTGTGAACAAGAGGAAAAAAAAAAATAAAGTAGTTTCCCCATGAAGCTCCCAAAATTACTCACTCCCCACACACACTCCATGGGTAAATGCTCAGTCAAGTAGGATTGGCCCAAAGCAGAACCACTGTGACCCTAAAGCTTTCCTTATCCCTTAGTCTGCGGGGCACCTTCTAGTGGGGACCCATAGACAAGGGGCCGAAGGGATGGGACAAGTCTGGAAAGAAAGAGCAAAATCAAACCCAACTCAAGACAAAAGCTGCCGTTGTCAGCCTCCCATGCCTCTCTCACCCATGCCTCTGTCCCCTTCAAGAGTCTCTGTCAGCGTCCTCCAAGGCCCTGGTTCAAGTCCAAAGCTGTTCCATGTACCTCCTTCATGTCTTCTTAATGTCTGTCCTTCCTTCTCCTCGTCTCCTCTAATTTGGAGAACTCCATGCCTCCTAGCACCTGTCAGTTCCTTCATACCTCTCAAACACATTCAAATTCTGTCTCTTCATTGAAACATTCTCTTGCCAACTTTACTAAAAATCAGTCAAATATTGCTCGTATTTCTCTGCTTGTATTGCCCAAGTATTTATTTAGTATGCATTGTCCTAAAGTTCAAAGGATACAGTAAAATTTTTGAAAAATATCAGTTATTTTTTCTGTGATTCTATGAGGTCCTTTGTATATTTTTCAAACAATCTATCTTCATATGTTAATTCACACATTAAAGTTTAAATTAAGTACATTTAACTATCAGTACACAGGTGAGTGTTTTTATTTTGGGTGGTGATAGAGTCAAGTTTATTTAAGAAAAGCTAAATGAAAGATCAGAAATAAAAGGGGATAGAAGAGGAGGACAGCCCTGATTGGCCTGGCCTGGGAAAGAGTAGGGGCAAACTAATCCAGATAGTGTTTATATAAAAAAAAAAAGGTTAAAAATACTTATGATCTCTTTACTCAATCATATTTTTATACAAAATAAAAAGCTGCAGACTCCCAAGGTCCAATAATACCATGAATCTAAACAATAAATCATGAATCTAGTCTTAGAGAAAGAGGAGGTGGTTTAAGCTGGATACCAACATTATATAATTTGTGAATGGGTGGAATAAAACACCTCTCTATCTCGCTGATGTGTTGTTTACTTATCACCTCTTTATTTTACCACCATCTCTTTTCATTATTTTTCATTTTGTTTTTTCCCCTAGAATAATGAGTAAATGCATATGCCATCAAGCTGAAAGTGATAACTGGAAAAATTTAAAGAGAATTGAAAACAAAAATAGGTAATGGAACCACCTTCCTCACAGCCAGTGCCTTACCTGGAGCTCTCTACTTCTTCGTATTCTACTAATTTCAATAACTAGAAATGTAGAATTTGTCCCAACTTTGTTATTTACAGTCTATAAAATTAAATTATTGCATATTATTGACTTGCCTCTTGAATGATATTTCAAAATCAGTTTTTAGGTGTTTGATCACTGACATATTCATAGATTATAAGAATACTTCTATTAAAAAAAGATAATTCTAAAATAAAGACTCTATCATCCTTGAAATCTGTTTCTAATATATTTCCATTAAATTTCAGCAATAGATTCCTCTGCTGCTGGATTCATAGCACCAGACACACATTCAGAGGCAATAAATGTGGAAATGAATAAATTATCTAAAAAGGGTCTTCATCATGTCCCTCCTTATGTCTCACCATTTCCCCACACTGATGCTTGATTTGAGTCAAGGTATCATTTTCCAGATGGCTAATCATGCTTGTAAATTTTCATTTTTATGTCACTTCATGGACTATTCTCCTTTACAAATCCTTACTTATTCCATCCCATAGAGGAATTATACATAAAAGTCATGTCAATTATCATATTTTTAAATGAGCAATCCTAAAAACAAGCATCTCTTTGAGATAGTATTAACTATGTATTTACCTGTGTGGTTTAAACCCACACAGACACTTCTACTTCATTTACCACATTGTATAAATGATATCTATGGCTTATTATGAATTATATTTATCTAGACTAAGGGACTTTTAAAATTAATATATTTTTCAAATTGATTTTCTACATAAGCTCTTTACCACACACTGACTTAAGGAGTTGAAATTACAATTTAAAAAAATCAGAAATGGTATAAAACATGATTTGTACACATTATAAGGTTGCATGTAACATGATAAATTAAAGATTATATCATTGTATAATTAAAAAGGGCTACTCTATCAGAATGATAGAATTACAAAACATCTGAGCCTAACAATCAAATCCACCACAGGAAAATCAAGCAAAAAAGTCAATGCTGACAGAATTAAAAGGAGAAATAGACAACTGAACAATGGGAATCAGAGACTTCAATATATTCCTTTCAGTAATTGATATAATAATAGAACAATTATATAGTATCAAAAGAAAATAGATAATAACAACTGTATAATCTAACTAAAACTCATATAACTTCACATAAAACTATCAGAATAAACATTCTTCTCAAATCCACATGGAAGATTCATTCCCTAATACATACCAAAATTTTCCATAAAATATCTCTAGAAATTTAGAAAAACAGTGAAATAATACTACAATAGAAAATATATGTAATAAATTTTAGAAATTCACACATATATATACACAAACTAAACAAAATAGCAGCATACTCTTAGACAATAGGTGAAATTTAGCACTAGGAAATTAAAAATAAATAAAAAGTAAAACACAGCACACTAAAATGAATTGTATACAACCAAAACACTGCTCACAGGGAAATGTATAGCTGTAAATGCTTTCATTAAAAAAGAAAAAAAGAACTCAAGTCAATAAACCTAAGCCTTCACTTGAAGGCATCTGAAGAAAAATGCTAAAATAAATCTAAAGTAAAAAAGAGTAAGACATTATAAGGGTTAGGTTTGATCTAGATGAAATGGAGGAAAGAAAAGCTATAGAGGAACTCAATTAAAAACAAATATTGACTTCTTAAGAAATCAGCAATATTTTTTTTAAAAAACCTAGACTTCTATAAACAAGAAAAAAAGTACTAAAATCAAGTACTAGACCAAAGTACTAAAATCAAGAATGAGAAAAGAGACAGCATTGCCAATATGTAAAACAGAATAGTGTAATATGTAAACATTGTAAGAGAACATATACCAAAAAATAAATTGAAGAAACGAACAATTTTCAAAGACATAGATTACAAAAATTTCTTTAATTTTGCATTTACATTACAAAAAAGAAACATTCACATATATATCCATTTACTGGTCTATCTATCTATCTAGCATAGCTAGCTAGCTGCTTATCTGACAAGTACAGAACCAGAGTTAGTAACAAAAATATCTTCACAAAGAAAAGTCTAGACTCCACCAGTAAATTATAACATTTAAAGAAATACTGTCAATTCTTTAGGAACCATCTTAAAATCTAAAGATCATATATATCATATATGTATATCTCATATATATATGTTTCATATGTATGGCTCATATAGATTATAATATGAGATACATATAAAATATTTTAAATTATGAATTCATAAAAAGAATTAGAGTTCAGCAAGTTTACAAGATCAATATTCAAAGTTCAATTCTATTCTGTATTGTGAACAATCTGATAATGAAAGAAAATAATTTAATGCACTCAGACATTGCATTCAAGATTTCAATCCACCTTCTATAAAATTTTGTGTAGGGTACAGGACAGTGGCCTAGTTTCAGTCTTTCACACCCTTTTGGCTAGCCAGTTTTCCTAAAACAATTTGTTGAAGATACTTTGATCTCTCCATTGTGTATTCGTGATTCCTCTGTCATAGATTAGTTGATCATCCTTGTATGGGTTTATTTCTGGGTCATATATTTTGCACCATCAATACATTTTATTTGATATTAATGTTTATGTCATGCTGTTTTGATTATCATAGCATTGTAGTAGAGTTCGAAGTGAGAGCTCATGATACCTCTATATTTCTTTATTCTCAACTTCGTTTGGATCATATCAACTTTCTGTTTCATGAGTTAATTCCTATGGGAGTCCTACAGCTCCAAAAGAATTGTTATTCAGAGATGGTCATACATGGAAATGTGTCATCCAGGTGTTCTACTCAACAATCCTAGGTATGCTCAGTATTCCAGACCAAAACCTGAATGTGTGCATAAAATTACCTTCAACACTCCAGACTATCCCATCTTCCAGTTGTCTTTTACCAAGTATCTTCAGACTATCACATGTAGAGGAAATGCATCATCTAGCTGACCCAGTCCCCAAACTCTTAACCCAAAGAATTATAAGGTATAAACATGTTTTAAGTTCTAAACTTTGGGGTAAGTTTTTACACTGTGATTGATAACTATATATACATATATATATATATATGTGTGTATATATATCTCTATATATTTAAATATGTTTCTGAAGTAGGCAAAATATATTGAATATACTGAAATTTCAAGGAGCATTGGCATGAGAGTAAACTCCGACAATACAAGTGGTCTAGAATCATACCTGTAGCCTTGATCTTGTCAGACTTTCTGTTCTTTGGATTAAACTAGAAATCCAACCAAGAGTGATTTGGATAAAGAAAATGAAAGAGTCTAGAAATAGTTTTATTAATTATGATAATAATTTTATTTTATGATAATTTGCTTATTCCATTGACAATCATGGAAAAAGTTGTTTGGTTGGTTGGTTAGTTTTGTTTCCCCAATGTAGAAACAGTATAATGTGTTTAGAACTCATACAAGGTATAGTGCCTGTTGGTATTTCAAACCCATACTTAATTATTTTTGTATGTTTATTTATTCTACGGTAATAAAATTCTTAAGGTGTACAATAAAATTACTTTTTTCATAGTTAAATGCTAATCACTATTAATTTTGTCTGTTTTCATATGAAATTTATGTCAATTGTCCATGGAACAACATATCTTCTTGAAGATATATTCTGATTTTTAAGCCCAAACTGTATTTTAGTAAACAGAATATATCTGTACCAGTTACTGAATTCAGTAATTGTATAGTGATGGCCCCTACTTGTTATTAAATAAAGACTATTGATGTGATCAGTTTGCAAATCTAACATTGAATCTTTGCATTTATTTAGTGGACAGTGCTTTCTATGCTTAGCATCTTCTATAAAGGAGCTACAAACACAAAGTTCTACAAAAAGACACACTCGTTAGGTCCTTTAATTAGGGAAGATTCATTCCTATCTTTTTAGAATAAGATATATCAACTCTTTTTTAGATTTACAGGTTTTAGACTGGACTCTAGTAGCATAAGTGAAAATTGGGCTTCTAGCAATTTAACAATAATCAGCACAGGCTGGCAGCTTGGAATAGCACATTGGCAATGGCAGCCAGCTGTCAGGAGAATAAATACATCCTATGAGTTTCTACTTAATCCTTTGATAATGTTTTCCATTTTGTAAAATCAATTATTCATAGGGCAATAGTTCATCAAGACTAAAATGAATAAATATGAAATGCATTTTCCTCATAGTAATGACAATGCTCACTCCCCCAACATAACCAGCTGTTATAAAACACATACCAGAAACAACTTACGTATTTATATATTATTCACAGGCTTTGATCTAGGATCTTGAAAGAAACACTTATAACAAATGAATTCAGATGTCTATTATGACAAAGCCTTAAATACCAGCTGAGAAGTCATATGGCTAAGCAATGAATCAAGAGCACATTTTGAACATCATTTCCAAATTTTGATGACAAATGCTTTTCTGCACCCTCAGTCCCTAGAAGTTCATCATAAGCTATATTTCTCTTATTTTATATTCATCTCAGTTGTCTAAAAATGTCTTCTGCAGGTTGTGTAAATGTCTGCCCAAAGGGACAAATATGAATTGATTCTTTTTATTTAGTTACTACAAGAGACAGAGCTGTCTCCATTTTAACACTCTAGAACTCTGGTGCTACCATTAATCACCCAGACACCACAAACAGCTGGTTTCTTGACCCTTTCTTGCATTTCCAGTTATAACCTAAAAAAACAATTTGTCATTTGCCATTTACCTTCTTTATTATGACCTCATGTTCAAACCCTTCATACTTTCATACTTCATACTTCATAATTCCATAAAGAAATTGGATCTCTTGGGATACAAAACCAAAATGTCACCACATGTATACAATGTGTTAATTTCTCTATCTCTTTCTCTCTTTTCCTTAAATCTAACTGCAATATAACATTTAGATGGCAAATATGGCACTATAAGATTCAAACAAGAGAAACAATACTCAAATAGCAAGAAACTTTGGTGTGTATTATTTATCAAATCCTATGTCCCACTGTCCACATGGATTGTACACAAGGAAAGTGAGTCTTTCTATAATTAAATAATATTGAATGATAGAATATAGAAACACTTTTATATCAAAGGAGTAAAATGTTCACCTTCTTAGTATCAACTTCTGGGAAGTTTAAAACAATTTGGTAGACTGGATATAGAAAAATAACTGTGACAACCGTATGGTTTACTAAAATTTGAAATGCAAATAATTGTAACTTAATGTTTTAATAACTACAAACCAATGCCTACAATTGTATTCTTTTTCATACCCGAAAAAGTTCAAGTTCTTAGAATATTTTCTAAGAACTTATTACAGATAATCATTTAAACTAGGAACATAACACTCCAAGAGAGAAGTATAGGAAACCATTTCACTTTACTAATATAGAAGGAAATATAATATTCCATATGTTTTGTTTTTACAAAGTATTAATTAGTTTTTGCATAGTATTAAATGGGTTGCAATGTGGAAGCATTATTTACAATAGCCAGGATATAAAACAAGCTGTGTCCAATGACAGATAAATGAATAAAGAAGATACAGTGTAACTATATCTATCTTTCATCTCCCTCTCTTACTCTCTCTCTCTGTATATATATATATATATATATATATATATATATATATTCAGTTATAAAAATAAAAGATTAAATCATGCTATTTCCAATATCATGAATGAACCTGGCAATGACAAAGCTAAGCAAAATATCTAAGAAAGACAAATATAAGATGATTTCACTAACATATAGACTAATATAAAGAAATAAATATCCTATGAAAACAAATCCTTTGAATCTGACTGCATAACTGAAGTTACTAGAGTAGAGAAGATAGGATCAAAAGGTGAAGAAGATCCAGAAAACCATGGTAAATAGTTGTTGATACTTTAATGGTGGGAATGGTGTGACACTATCCATTTGAAGAGGTGTTAACCTGCACTGCTAAAACATATACAGTACTGTAAAACAATATTGCCTCAATAATATTCTTATAGAATAAAAGCATTCTCATTTATTTTAATAGCACAATACATATTATGAACATGGCTTCCAAATTCATTATTTAGACATAGAATTTTCATAAATGCTAATAATTCTAAATTTCACTTACATACATAGACTCGTTATTTAATGACTTGTGTAAATATGAGAACCAGTGTATACTGAATCCTAAAGCTAATTGTTAATCTTTAGAAATTTTTAAGATATCTTGTTAAGAAAAGATATTTTAAAATTAAATTACATAAACTTATAATTAATTATAGGAAATAGGAAGGCAATTAATATTAAAATTTTATAATCAACCATTAATACTATATCTATACTATATATATACATATATATATATACAAGAGATATATACACAAAATATTATATCTCTTGAGTCTCTTTGGCACACATATTACATAAGGGTGTTTGTCTGTTCAAATTTTTTCAGTGATGTCACACCAATAGACCATAGACCAATAGACCAATAGACCATGAGAATGTTCCAACCACCAAATAAGTTAACACTAACAATCAAGACAATTTTTTCTGGTGAGTCAGTTGTTGAAAACTTACCAGTACTGTGCTGTATATAGTTACATGGTTATTTTCATTAATTCTCAATGACCACCATGTCAGTAACATCAACACAGCTGATATATGAATCAGGCAGATGGAAATTTAAAATATGAACATTATTAATGATGAAGCTCTTTGCAAGAGCTGCTTTTAGATCTGCAGCCAAATGAGTTTTCTAGTCCTATAATGCATAATTAGATAAATTTACTCCTGGTCCCAACCCAGCTGACATCTGCAAACTAACCTGAACAATCAGTCCCAAATGCAATCACCCTGTAAACAGACAGATCTATAGATCAGAGAAAGGAAAGGCTGAGTCAAGTACCCTCTGCAACTTCTCTCAAAGTCAAATATAATTTATATATATATATATATATACATATATATATATATATCTGCTTGTCACAGAAAAATACAAAATAATTATGGCTAAGCAAGATAAATCCTGCAGACAGCACCCTGGAGGTAAACATTCTATGAGTGCTATAATATTGCTTGATGTGTGGTTCTAACATTCTGAACAAGTCCTGACCATCCTAAACAGAATGTATAGTATGGCAGGACCATCATCCTATCTGTACATAGCCAGAAGGGATGGGAAATGAGAGAAAAAGGGCCTGCCCTTGCTGTAAGGAGACTGGCTAAAACAGCATTAAAGTTCTTGTTACATAAACTTGGTCTCAGGACAACAACTCTTGACATGAAAATTGGTCAATTAGATTAAAGGCAGGATCTACACAAATCCTGAGAAATCTGCTTTAACAAATTATTAAAAATAAACCATAAATCAACAGACTAAATTAAATCTATCTAAAGAAACCAAGAGTATTTAATGAAGGCCTTTTTTAATGCAGTCAAATCAGTAGTACAACATGCATTTGTGTAGTAATAAACATTGTCTTTATAGTAAGTTTGAGAATAAGGGTCATTCCAATTCTTGTATAAATTTCTGTAAATTTTGAAACACTGAATTAATGAGATTTTACTCTAAATTCTAATTTTTGCAAGAACACAAGTTTCATCAGTAAGGCAATTTTCAATCCTTGATGAAATGCTTGAAATAAATACTGTGTCATTATAAAGTAATTCCAAGTGGAAAAGAATGCTGAATGTGTCTTAATATCTTTCCTAATGTGACTTCACATGTACTTTTGTAAGCAACAATACAGAGACACATTATGTGGTTAGATAGCATATTTTAAACATTTCTGATATACTTTGAAACTAGCAATAAATCAACATGTTTCCTAGATGCTGCTGAGGAAGAAAAACTTCCACCTAGAAAATAAGTTCTAACATTTAACTATCAAGCTGCCTTACTCTAAGATTCTCTTTCCATTCAACATCATTATAAGAATCACTTTTAATCAGAGATATTAAGCATGATAATCAAATGTAAAGGAACATAGGCTCACAGTGGAAGTTTGTTCTACTGAGAGCTTCTGTTTGTATCAGATAATTTAGCTCTCAAAGCTCTGACTGGTGATTAAGCTAAGGAAAGGTCTAAATCTACAATAAATTCCTCCAAGAAGCTACAAAAAAAGTCCCTGATAACCTTTATGTATTTTCTCATTGTTAAAGAGGTCATAGTTTCTCTGGAGCTACAAGTACACCCACATCACATGCCTCATCAATTCTCAGTCTGTGCACAGCCCTTCAATGACTATCTAGGATCATGGTAGAAACACTAACAAAAACACATTTATCTAGCTAGGCTCATTTGTTGAGCCTGCAAGGTTAAACTAGTCTAATTAAGGTGGTGGTGAATTTTAAATGCCTTTTGAATCCATTCTTCTATCCTCTAGACATTGCTCGAAAGACCCGAATGTTAAACACTATCTTCAGGCTCACTTTTAATGACAGAACGAAGCAGTTCATGCAAAACAAAACAAAAAGGGGAAAAAAAAACAAGAGTAGGCAAACTACCTAATGCATGAGAAATGATTAATTTATTTTCTTCAACAAGAGAGCAGGTAAGATGTAGTGACCTTAATCCACTAAAGGTCACAGGGATGAGATTTCCTCTTAGATGGTTTGCAGAATATTGAGCACAATGCTTCAGTTTAGTGCCAGTATAAAAAATTTATATAGACTAAAGATAGGTTTGTAAATATTATAAAATGTCTATAACCTATTTTATGTGGGTTTAGATTATAATGATGAAATAATAATGAAAAATTCAAAATCAGATACCAAAGAATAGACTATGTATGACATATTAGGACCCAGTTTTGAATCTTGTTGAAATTAAAACTGTCACATGATATACTTTCTTACTTTTCATTTGTATTATGTTTGATCACGCACAGTAAATTTAGACTAGAATTCTGGTGTTTGTGTAGACAGGATGGTAATAATGGATTGAAAAAGGGTTGAGATGGCATTTGAAAGCTAGGAGCCAGACATGGTTTATGTAGCATCATTAATCTCTTTATATTTCTTTCCTAATTTTCATTAAATTGTTTTCAATTACAGAGTATAGGTTGTATTTTAGAACTCATTATTCTCTTATATATTTCATTCCGCAGTCTCTAATCTCAATATGTTAACAAAATATTGCAGAAAAAAACTTTAAATATCATTTGGATAAATCAAAATATTGAAGTGAACAAGTCATAAGTGTGTGGTTCAACCAATTTTCATATAGGAGGTACATTTGTGTAACCAGAGAAATCAGTGAGTTAAAAAGCAAAGATGCTTTTTAAAAAGCAAAGATGCTTTAAAAAGCAAAGATACCTTGAAGAAACAAACCATCCTAGGAAGAGAACCACACAGCAGGTAATAGTGAGGGGTGTAGAAGCTAAGATTCTTACTTCTAAAAACTACTAGAAACACATTCTTTTTCACAGTCAATCTACTTTAAAGGGGAGCCAAAGCTTCGTATAAGATGCATCTCCTGGCAGCAACTTGATTTCAGCTTGCTGAGTCACAGATACTGAGCAGAAGAATCATACAAGCATTAACCGTAATCCTCATCCACAGAAACTACAAGGTAAAAAATACGTGTTGTTTTAAGTTGTGTCATTTGCTACACAACAAAATAAAAACATACATATATTACATAAAAATCTGTATGTTAAATAAGAATCCTTGATGAGATATGTTCATTAAAGTTGGACACATTTCTAGTTATTCTGTCACAGAAGTGACATCAGTAGTGACTCCAAATGAAGGGATAAGGAATAAAAAGGATGACAAAATTATGCAAAGAAAGGATAAAAAAACTACATCTGTATATTTATTTATAATTTTTACATAGATATGATTGTAATTATGTATTTCACATACTATGGAATAAACACAAAATAGAAATTTCAGGGCAGAAATATGATGTTTTAAAATAATTCATCTTTATTTTAAAGGTATAAAATGAAATTTTTCACTAAATTTATTAGTAATGATATTAATATTATATTTCATAGTTTGCATTTATCTTAGGGTAATAATGAGCAAATTAATGTATATATGCCTTTTTTAAATTTTTGGTTCACATTATTATCAAGAAATTTGAATGTAAGTATAAGCATATAATTCAGTTTACAACTGTGCTTGCTTTTTATGGGTATAATAGTGGTTAAGTTTAGATATTTACATATCTTGTAATATGTTGTAATAAATTGATAAAGGGCAACAACACACCATATGTCTAGTTCTCATTTTGAACACTTTTCCAATAAAGAGAATTGTGATTGATTCAAGGATAGGGAAAGGAAATATTAGAGATGTATCAGGAGCATCTAGAGTTTCTGGTAGGGCTACAAAGTAAAGTAGTACTAGGGGAATAAACTAGCACAAAACAAAGCAAAAAATAGTCACAATTATACAGATAAATCTAAAAGACACAGGAGGTAATTGTTCCTCTGTCAATAGTCAAATCTACAACAATTTACAACACAATTGCTAAAACAGTATTGTTATAACTAAAATTATAAAGTAAATATCTATGAATTCACAGTGACATAGATAATGACTAAATAAATAAATCGCAGAAAAAACACAAATCTCTAGTCTAGAGAATCTGTTCCAAGGATATGGAGAACATAAGAACCCTGAATAGTAAAACAATCGCAAAAAAGAATAGAGGTAGAAGTATACATGTCCTGATTTCAAAGTATATGCAAAGCTACAGTAATTAGCACAATATGGTATTGCCACACAATGAGATATATAGTCCAGTAGAGTAGAATATGTAGTTCAGAAAAAAAAAATAAACACATATATGTGATCATTTGGTATTCAACTAGGGTGCCAAGCATATACAGTGGGGAAAGAATAATCCGTCAACAAATGGTGCTAGGGAAAATGGATGTGCACATGTAAAATAATGCAACTGGACTCTTCACAACAAATCAACTAAAATAAGAGTGAGGGCATATTTGTCAGACATGAAACAGCTGAAGCAAAACACACAGGAGAAACATTCTTGACATGGGTCTTAGGAATAATTTCTTGGCTATGACACCAAAATCATAATAAAATAAACAGACAGGTGGGAAACTATCAGGCAATAATCAATTAATCATTCTATCAATTTGTTATTTTATACTTTCTTGATTAATAAAGCAAGATTCCAAGCTAGTCCAAGTAAAATGCAACTCCATATACACTTCAGTGAAATAATGAGACCACCGATATTTTTCCTGTAGTAGTCGTGGGCCTAGTTAGGGAAGAAAGGTAAACACAAGCAAAAATGAAACAGTCAAGCAAGTCAATATAAAATAATAACTTCAATTTATTGACAATCTATAATGTACAGAAAGAAAGCTATTATAACTTCACATACTTAATACAACAGTAACAACTCACTAACACACAATACACTTTTTTGAGAGCCACGATTCTTTGAATTAGAACCAGAAAGTATAGAAATCAATATTCTTCCCCCAAATGAAAAATCATAGCTAGATAACTTTACAAACAAATTCAAGCAAAGCTTTACTGAAAATATATGCCCATCTTACTCAAATTGTCTCCAAAAATTCAAGAAGAGGGAATGCTTCTTAAGATAGTTTTCGGAGCCAACATTACCTTACCTTGTTACTGAGGCCAAATAAAGGTAGATCAGGGAAAGGATACACCAATATCCCTGAACAATACTGAAGTGAAATTATTTTTTTAAATGCTAGCAAGTTGAATACTGTATTAAAAGAATCACACTATGATTAAGTGAATTTCTCCTAGAGATGCAAGGATGGTTTAATATTCATAAATCAATCTTTGCAATACATATCAGCAAAAGCAAAGATAAAATACTATGATAATAATAGATGCAGAGAAACACTGGATAAGATTCAGCATTTATTTGTAATAAAAGTTCTAAACAAGGTAGAAATGGAAACCTCAATATAATAAGGGTCATATGATACAAATCAAGTGTCAATATATAAATAACATACAGAAGGTAGAGTATATTTACCTTCTCCTATATGTTATTCACTGTTGGTTGGAATTATATAGACACAGAACTGACCAAGATCTATCAAGCGCTATGCAAACCACCTTTCAATAAGTACATGAGATTGTTTAGTGTTTGGGGAAAAGATAATATAAGAGGTATGCTGTGTGAGACCCTTGCATTTGGAGGAATGTGGAGCAGATAACTTCAAAGGAACTTTCCAGTTACATTTTGGATTCCTTCTATTTTATGCAGGACATTTAAAAATGTTTGTATGAATGTAACTTGGGCTTCAATACTGTATGTGATTTAAAGTATAAGATAACAACCTTCAGGTATATGACCCAAAGAAAACAAACAATAAAACCCTATTTTTAGTGCTCACTGTAAGAAAAGCATTACACCAGTTGCTAGAAAAATAAAGATAATAAAGATTCTGCTTATAAAGATCTTAAAAGTTAGTAAGAGAAATAAAGATCAGTGTCATTAAAATGCAGCTAGAGGAAAAGACAAATGTCATATAAAAAAAACTTAAAGGTGTTTTGGGACTATAAATGAAGGAATCTTTCAAGAAAATAGCATAAAACATAATATAAAAGATGATGCTTGAACTGAATTTAGCCAGCGGCCTCATTAGGATGATAAAATACTGATAACTAAATATTTTCATTTTATCTTTTAGATTTTGATTTAGAATTTTTTAAGACATATTTTGGGAGCACAACTTGCTTCTGCAAACATCATCTTTTTTAAGGGAAAATAATCAAGCAGTAGGTATGTTAATCCCAGTACAGCTTAATATATGACCCAGTTGAATAAATCCCATCATTTAAAGAGTATAAATGTCACTGAAAAAAATGCAGAAACTAGCTGCACTGGCCATAGTTGCCCAGAGTTCAAGGATAGGTCAGCATTAAATATTAGCAGAATAATAAAGCAAATGATAAACTTTCTAAATGAAATGTCTTCTAGAAATGAAGTCATGGAAATACTGCATAAATTGCAAACATTCCTGTTATTTTTTTTAATTTTCCAAATATTTAAAGTTTACATCTTAAGAAAGATAAAGAAAAGGAATCTGAGGTATCTGATTCACCACTGGTTAAATACTGACCAAAACTTTTATCAACAATTTAGCATAAAAAGATTGAAAATTGATTGATATGATGTCATTTATGAGTCTAATAATAAATACCTGTAATGCCTTACTTTGTTTTCTCAGTTTTATACCTTTCTTAGATTAACTTACCTGGAATACAGCATCTAAACTAATGTATGAAAAGTGGAACCACTTTCCACTTCAAAATTATGTGTAAATAAAGCAGATGATTACAAACAGCTGAAAATTTGAAACCAGAAAAGTTATATATAGAGAGAGATATATTAATATATTTATATATAGAGATATATAGTGGAGACATAAAGACCGTAATTAGATAGTTTGTTAATTGATGGCATAGAGTGAAAGGGTTTGTTATGAGAATATTTATTCCATTAACTGTTGAGTAACTATTGATTACAGCAGAGGTACTATGTCTTCAATAAGATGTTCCATTTACTGTGTTTAAGGGCACATAGAGATGCATAATTCATTTAAGGTAAATTACACTTACAGTATGAACTGTCAAAAATGTTTGTAATATTAAGGAAAAATATATTCATGTAGAAAATTCAATTTCATCTACCATCACAAATACAATTTCAGAAAAAATCTGTAGAATTGCATCCTTATTTTAATGTTTTAGTAACATGTATGTTAATGGGCTATGCTTTACAAATTTATAATCTTTGAATGCAAAGATATTCAAAAATCGTATAACCCAATTAATGAATGTTACAATGTTAAAGCTTTCATCTATATCCTATCATTTATATAACACTATTACAAATGTTTCCATTAGGTAAACTACAAAAGTTGAAGTCTGGTTCCATAAAATTCAATATGATATGTCCATAATAAATTTTCTGAACACAGATAGTACCATATTTTCAAGACATATTTTGGTGTACTTTAATAATTGTAATTATAGTCATTTATACTTCTGGCCCTATAAGTATAGATCCCTCCTCCCCATTACTTGTTTAAATAAATGTCTTCTCTAAAAGTAAAGCTTACTAGTACCAGTAGAACTTAAAATGAGAAATTTTTACTTAATAAAATTTCAATAAATATCACAACCATTCAATTAGATACTGACCTCTACATCAAGATTTATTTCTTGAAGTACAAAGTGTATTAAAAGTTATATTTTGTTGCAGCATTACATTATAGTCATTAATTTTATTCAAATAGCAATTCATTTGTACACTTAGTCTGAATTACACATTTTTATCTAACTGAAAACTTGAGATTTACTGTAGTCTCTAAAAATCACTACACAATAAAATATTTCTGTAAGAAAAAAAGAAATTCAATGATATTTTGAAGTTTGCAGAGCATTACATGTACATATTTACAATAACAGTTGGGTTCATCATCATGTTCATCCTGTTCTAGAAATTTCTGACCTTCTAACTGATTATTTTAATTCATATGTTGAAATTTTTTAATAGTGCCATGTTTTTATATTATAGAATCATTCAGAATAATTTTACTGATAAAAAATATCCATGTACTTCACCTGTTCAATTCATACACCTCTTCTGAACTACTGTCAAACTCTGAGCTCCAAGTTATTTATTTCATCTTTGATTTTACCTTTCCCAGAATATCATCTAGTTGGAATTACACAGTCTGTGGACTTTCAGAAAGACTTTTTGATCATAAAATATTCATATGAGTATGTCTGTTCCTTGATAACTCTCTTCTTCTCAATTATGAATAATTTCCCATGATACTGATGTGTCATAATTAAACAAGATCTTCATTTATTTTAGTTTGGAGTCATTCTGAATAAAGTTGCTACAGACACTTAAGAGAAGGTTTTATGAGGGTATAGTTTTTCAGATCAGTTAGGCAGATACCTAGGTTTGTTCATGACCCTGTTAAGAGTATATATTTTAAATGTGACCATAATGAATTGGGGGTGTTGTATGAAATACTACAAAATGCTAGTTGGTCATAGGATATTTGTAATGATAAAAAAAGAAGGTGAAATCATGGTTGTGTGTCACATAGAAATATTTGTAGGAGAAAAGTAATAAACGTGATGTATCCAGCTGCATTGTAAATATGAAATAATCTTATTGAAAAGAGTAGGGGAAAACAATTACTGAATTAAGTAGCTTTGGGAATGAGTGGGGTCTGCAAGACTAAAGGTAAAAAGCATCATGTATAAGCACTACTCTACTTGATAAAGGTGTTGTCTATGGGTTATGGGAATGAGTTAGCAATTCTGAAACTGCTGTATATTATGTACTAGAAGTATACAACTAAGGAAACTGATGGCAGATGACAGGATCCCACTTTCTCATTATTTGAGAGGAATATTACAGATAAGCAAGGAGAGAAGGCTAAAATTATTCATACAGTAGTGGATTAGAGTTTGATACATTAAAAAAGTTATATTTATGTAAAATAGATACGTATGGATACACATGAGAGAAAAGTAGAAATATCCTTATCACCATAGATAAGAAATTGAGGATTAATAATAAAAAACTTTGTTACTTCTTCATTGAATTACAAGCTTTCCTTTTTTATCAATTCTTTTTGTCTAAAAAAAAGCATAAAAGCAAAATGCACTCTGGTCATTTCCCTAGGCCAAATATCCATTGGGGCCTCCATTATTATTTTTATTATTACCATTTTCCTGGTGTTGAAATACCATAATTTTGCATCCTTGCTAGAGTTTTGACAGTATAGAATTTCCACTTGTGTATATAGTCACAATAGTACTCCCACCACTGAGAAACTAATTGATCACTTTTCTCCTGTGTCAACTTGATTATTAGGCCAGCCAGAAGAACCTCAGAAAAGGAAAAGGGGGATATCTCCTCTCACCACTAACTTAGCAGAATTCTTATTGCTACTGAACTAAGGGCTAGCTGAAGTTTCATGAGAAGCCTACTTAGAGTTTGGTCAATAAGAAAATGCTTGGCAACTGTGATAATTTACATACTTATATTAACTGATTAAACACATATGTAAATCCATGTGTTTTACCTAGTCCAGTGTATAAATTATATCTGTGAGTTACTTCAAAGACAATTTTCTATTTTTAATCCAGGTACCTTAACCCAATATATATATATACGCACACAAAAAATGTCAATTTCTATTATTTTAGAAATGTATCTTCCTTTAAATAATACAATTCTAGCTGGGCACTGTGGTTCATGCCTATAAACTTCAGCCTATGAAGCGAATGGGGATAGGGATCATGGTTCGAGTTCCGCTTGGGGCAACATAGCAAGACCTAGTCCCAAAAAA
Source organism: Uropsilus gracilis (assembly GCA_004024945.1). Classification (NCBI taxonomy): domain Eukaryota; kingdom Metazoa; phylum Chordata; class Mammalia; order Eulipotyphla; family Talpidae; genus Uropsilus; species Uropsilus gracilis. Next base: position 6,015 of record PVHY01000454.1, on the reverse strand, counting down.
TAGCTGGGTGTGGTGACGCGCACCTGTAATCCCAGCTACCTGAGGCTGGAGATTGCCTGAGTCTGTGGTACCTAAGGCAAATAAATAAATAAGTAAAGAAGTAAATAAATAAAATTCTGAGGGGTTTGAAAATACATATATCTAACTTCTCAGCTGATATTAGAAGACTATATGATGACTTATTTCAGCACAAAAATATTCCAAAGCCACTCTATCATCTCTCATTTGTCCCTCCCATTAGACTGCCCAAGCTGCACGGAAAAGACTAATTTCTTACAGAAGGAAGTTTTTGAGGTTTGCGTCTGGCAGTCTTCAGCAGTGGTTACATGCCTATTAAATGCTTGCTGCCAATCCTAGAGAATCTGGGTCCCAGAAAATAACCTTGCAACTATGGAGTACCACTGATTGTACTATTCACTTATTATCTCTACCACCCATATATATATATATATATAGTATATATATATATATATAATTATATATAGTATAATTATATATATATATACTATATATATACTATATATAATTATATACTATATATATATATTATATACTATTATATACTATATATATAATTATATATAGTATATATAATTTATATATAATATATAGTATATATATTATAAATATAATATAAATATACTATTTATATATAATTTATATTGTATAAATTTAATAATATAATATATAAATATATGTGCTTATATTATATGTAAAATATTACATATAATTTTTATGTTACATAAAAAATATATTACATATAATATATGCCCTAGAAAACAGGATAGTTGCAACCTCAGTTATTTTAATAAGCTTTTAAATTTGTCCTTTCTTGAGCCTCTCCTTCAGTTCTCCAGCATCTTTAAGAGATCCCTTTCCATCTCAATAGGCACTTTCCTATTGCAACTTAAAATAATCCTCTATATTAGTATTCAACTCTTTAAATTGCACTGTATTTTCTCTTTTATGATTAGTGCAAGATCAATATATCCTCTGAAACTCTCTCTTAGAATTTATACAAAATAGAAAATGGACAATTTAGTGGATAGATGTATGAATGAAAGGATAATGATAGTGATGACAATATATAGACAGACACATGATAGATGGTGGATATATGTGACATATGATATAGAAATGATAGCTATATGTGTATTATATATCTACTAACTTTGTATTGTGCAAGTAAATGAAATATTTACTACAAAATGAATCAAATACACAAATTCATTTTGATATCCCACTTAATTTTCAGCATATCTGCACAAATATGCCAGATAATTCAGGTTTACAAATTAGACATAGCAAGGATTTTAAATGCCTGCATTTAAACTTTAAATATCTGTATAAAAATTTCCAAAATTAAAAATATCCAGGATATTTCTTCTAGTTGTTAGAGAAAAGTCTCATCATTTACTGTTGGACTGAGAATATTTTTCAGTGTTCTAAAATAACAATTGGTTCATATTTACAGGCAAATTTATAGACAAAGTAAAAAAAAAAGGCAGGAAAGCTAATCTTTCATTTACTTCTTGAAGCCGAAAATATATGTTCTAATAGACGGTTTTCTTTATACTGTATAAATACAGAACTGTTCTTAGTATGAACATATGAAATGTGCATAACTTAAGTACCTAAGTATAAAAAGTACATGTCATTTTAATATATTTAAACAGAGCTGGTTATTAAATTCTTTTAATTATGAGATGTATTAATATTAAAGGAAGTTTAATATAAAGATTATACTCAAGGAGAAAATATTCTATTAAAAATTGTATTTGGAAAATAAAATGAATCCATATGATTAAAATGCAATTGCAAGTACACAGAAAATTATATTAAAGTTACTTAACATATTGGCATAATTAATTTTTTTCTAAAGTGAAAGCTTATTCTCTTTTCAAACTTTATTTCAATATATCAATGGAAATTAATTCAAACAAAATCAAATCATGACTAATAATTGGAAAATATATTACATTTCTCAGACTGTATCATTTTAATTATAAATTAATTACAATATAGAATATTGTCACATGTATTAGATTATTTTTGCCTAAAGATATTAAGCATACCTCCATTAGGAAAACTTTTTAATATTACTTAGAATAGAGGATTGTAAATGTCTTATCTCTTGTAAAGATATTGCTGTGTCAGAAACCTTTTATAAAAAGGACATCTTTGAATAGATACAAGAAATATTCGTGAAAATATTAAAAAGTTGTGGTTCAATGCAAGAAAAACTTTAAATCATTTTTGTTTCTTGGGACATGTTTATAATTGAAGTATATACAACTAAACCTTTGCAAAGATCATCAACCAAGACATTTATATATGTGATAAATCAAATGCTTGGGAATAAGATATAAACTTAGGGGAATCATGTTAGCAAAAATAAGCCAGAAAGAAAAAGAGAAATACTGGATGGTCTCACTTATAATATGCATATAAGGAAAGTAAACAAACAAATGGACAAGAAAAATGTAAAACTGTCAACAGAATTGAAGTATAGAGAGCAAGAGAGGGGGAGGAGAATAATATTGGGGGAGGGATGAGCACAAGAAATTTAGATGGTTCACTGATGATAAGGTGGTGGGAGGACCTTGGAGTAAACAATGATGTATATATATAAATACACATATCCATGTGTGCAATCAATTAAAAAAAAATCCATTGTATAACTATAATAGATATTTCATATATATCTATTGTATGTTAGTATATTATATATAATATAAAGTACTAATTATTTTTAGTATTTTGTAATATATAATACTAATATATACTACTAATTATTATATAATTATTATATATAATTATTATATATGATTATTATATAATATATATAATTATATATATGTAATATATTTCATATAACATTCATATATATTACATATAATATATAACCTGGAAAACAGGATATATGTGTATACATGTATATATGTATATACATATCAGTTGTAAACATGCTAAAAGTCTAAATTTCATTGTATATAATTTTATATGTATAAAGGATAAAATAGTTTATCCTTTTGGAATGTTCCATGTGATGATAGCCTTGGGGTGACTAAAAGACATAAAAGTGACTAAAAGACATAAAATTGCAGATGTTGTTTCATTGTTCTGTTTCTTTGTCTAGTGGCTGCTACTCAGATGTGTTCAATTAGTAATTGTATCCACTGAGAATTAACTTCCTTATGCTTCCTTATATGTATAGTTATAAAATTAGTTTTAAAAGTAAAAAGTGAACTAAAAATAGAGATTAATATATTCATTATTTTTTTCCAAATCCCAGCAACAATCATTGCTTTTACAGTTTCAGGAACAATGACCTAACAATAACAATTTTATCTTTAAAAATTGCAAATTAAAAAGGCTTCATATACTGAGGAAAAAATTAGAACATGGCAAAACTTAAGATAAAATTTCATTAGCTGCCTTTTATTTCAAAAGATAATGTATCAAAGTCTACTAGATAGCAATTTTTTTCTTGAATTTACCAAATAGTAAAGATTTTCCCTGGGCAAAACTGAAATAGGATTGGATTTCATGTAAATTGGCATTAGAGTTTTAATTTGTGTACTATGGGATATGTGAAGACTGGAACACTTAAAATTAAATATAATATAATAATCAGCAATACAGTTCTAATAGCTGTAGGACTTGGAAATAATAGTATTTTATTTTTTTAATATATATTTTTATTGAATAAGTTTTGTTTAAATTTGCCTTTTGACTGTTTCTCCCCCTCTCCCATCCTACCCTCCTGGTCTCTCCATCTCTTCTTTCACTGCCATTTATTGTTTAATTTTCAGTCCCATGGGTTCTTCCTCTTCTTTCCTGTAGCAATGTCCTTTTGCCCGCTGTGGATGTGGTTTCCTGGGACACAGTGGCCTGTGCTTAGGTTTCCAAGTGTCCTTTTGCTGCTGGCCACCAGTTCACACATGGTTGTGTTTTTTCAGTGCCTCCTCCTTTCTGGTTAGCTGCTCCGGCCCATCTTCTGTCATATTTTGCTCCTTCTTTGTTTTGTAGTTCTGGTTGCTGGCATTGAGAGCGTTTCTCCTGGCCAAAGTTTGTGCAACAATTTTTTTGATCGAAATAGGCCCTGGCAGATGGTTGGTCCGGTTCGTCGTGGGGCCACTGCCCGTCTCTGTGGCTTTCCTCACCCCCTAAAGTGGGAGGGTCCTTTGATCATGCTGAAGGCATCTCTGAATGGGAAATTCCGTTCCCATCGTTGCAGATCACAGTGGTTGTATTTCTGAGGTAGTTCGTCCCTATAATCAGTCTTATAGTCCTGTGTCCCATGGATCTGACATGTTCATTGTTCCAGAATACTTCTTTGTTTTCACCTCTGTATTTCACCTTTGTATTCACCTTTTGTGCAATTGCCGTTGAGTCGCTGATTTAGTAGCTTCTGGTGAGGGTTGACTGGATTTGGCTGAGACAAGAGGAAATGACCCCTACCAACCACTACCCTCTGCCAATCCCCCCGACCCTCCAGCCCATGCGGCCGTCGTGGGGGAGAGGGGGCTCAGTGCCTGGCAGCATCTGGAAATAGCAGTATTTTAAATGTGGTATTAAAGTAAACGCAAAGTTCAACATAAAAAAAGAAACTATTATGAAAAGGAAAACTACTGAGATAGGTTGTTACTGGGAAAAAGAATGAAGTTTTCTTTTATCAATTTTGTGGACTTAGCATTTCACAAGCTCTTCAGATCCAGCTGGCAGTCATTGACTCCTACTTTCTTATACTATAGTTTAGAAACACCCCCCTCCCCCTCTTTGTCTAATTCTGGAATTCACAGGAATTCAAATTCCTGACAACCCATTACATGATTATTTATTCTGTACTTGTCTCAACCAATATTACCTAGTTCAGTATTTAATATATCATGTTTAATCCAACTGTCAGTTTGAACTTGCTTATCATTTGAGAATTTAAGAAAAATATTTTAAATCACAGTTTTATCACCTGTGCAAATATTATATCCTTCCTGGAAACTCTATAAATATCCAAACTTACTACTTTCCCTCCCCTCTTCCTCTCCTGTATCTACAGTAATAAACTTGATTTCATTCCAAGGAAACCTATAAACATATACAGGGCCTTTTTTCTGGTTTACAATAGAAGAAGTAGCTGAATAATCAGTTTGAAACTTTACTGGAAACTTTAAGGATTTAAATACAATTTTAAGTCACAACACAGAGATTTCTGCAATCTTGTTGATTCCTATTTCACATTCTAATACTCTGTTATACTTTGTGAAGCAGATGCTAGGCTTGGATGTGTTATGCAGAATTTTACCAGGGAAACTGCTTGTGAGAAAAAGTGAAGTAGGAGCCATCAGAAGATATGACCCATGATGCAGTTACCATCATGAAGGATAAAGGGACAGGAGAAAGACTGGAAGAATCTCAGATCACCATGTATTCCAAGGAAGTTGAACAAACTAACCAGAAGTTATGGAACCCAAATTGCTTATCTTGGGAATAGAGACTTTTCATATTGCATTTACTCCCTTATTTGCAGCAACCCATGAGAAACACAGAAATGGAAGAAATGCAATGATAGTTTGCTGAGCAGGGTATCAGCTCATCACACATTATGTTTTGTGTACTGAGAGATCTGAGCGGCATATTTTCATGACTGCTAATGCCCATGGTTACCCCACAAACATCACAAATACAGGTTTGTGAAGCACTGATTTCACAGGACTCACTTCTTAAGAGGCATGCCAGAAGAGGGAGGTGAGTGAGAGTATCTATCACTGCTATAAATTTCAGGACAAAAACTAATGCTCAACTTCTCCCAATCTCACTGTTTATTAGTATTCTGTTTCGTTTAATATAGTAAAGCTACTACTCCAGACCTTCATATAGCCTATACCTCAACTTTGGGCTTCCATCACCATCCTTGACAAATCTAGCATTAGCAAGACTCTTGATAAGCCACTCTTGGAATGTGGTCATCTGATCAGGTTTCTCATACCCCACCTTTTTTTTTTTTTTTTTTTA